>JAOEHQ010001775.1:0-30068 GCA_025447715.1 Asclepias incarnata
AATTAATGTATAGGTCATAAATGTAAGATTTTCGATCATCTTTCACAACAACATAATATCAATATCTTCTAATAGACAGATTAGAAAAGTTTTGTGATCACAAGTAAACATTTGATATGAATAAAAATAAAAGGTATATTTACAATGCAAGTTTTTAATTATCATGAATGCTCTCATACCACGTACATAATATGTAAAAATGTTGGTATATTTTGATTGTCACCTGAGTTATTATTCGAGAATTATGTCAACCCGTGCATCGCACGGGTATAATCCAGTATATGAATATATGAATTGGTTTTTTTTATAGATATGCAGATGTGTGTGTGTGTGTGTGTATAGAGAGAGTGACAGTTAAAAGGTGTGAGAGGATGGTGATCGCCGGAGGTGGGTTGGGGATGGTGATGTTCGTGGTGCTGGCGATGTGGTGGTGGCCGGCAGTGTGGTGGTGGCGGTGGTGGTTAGGTATCTTAGAGTGAGTGAGTGAGTGTGTGTGTGTATGAGAGAGAGAGAAAATGCGGGGGTAAGGGGGTTAATATTTATATACTATTAGTATTTATATTTATTAATTAATTAATGACAGATGAGGTGTAATGAAGGGATGATATTACCCCTTATGTGATCCTCATGTGGGCTCTTAACGTCTCAATTTAGACGGATCATTCAAATTTGAACCATGGCTGTAAAAAGTTTCTGATTTAATAGCCCTCGTTATTAATAAACCTAAAAAGAGACTCTAACTGTAACAATGAACAAACCAAAGGGACCATTGTTGCTAGGAGTATATATATAGGTATATTCTCATTTTGTTCTGTATGAATGTATGATCCCGTGCGACTCCTCGTGGTGTGGACCCCGGTGACAGCCTCACACGGAGCGATCCAAACCGGAAGTAAATGAAGCTTATCTGATGAATGGTTAGGGTGGGGCCTGATTAAATGGATTTAATACGCGGCGTAAAGCCAATGGTAACGAAATAAGGGAAACTATGATTAGACTATATTAGCCTTGATCTACTCTTAGATTTACAAAACAGGATTTGGAGGATTTTGTTTTCCATCAATTATTTTTGGAGTTTACCAATAATGTGATGAGAGAAAAGACATCGCTTTAATAGTATATCCATGTTCTCCACATGTTTATGAATTTGAACATAAAATAAAAAATGTTTAATAATATGATGAAGCCATATGACATGATGAATATTAGGCCACTCATTATCATGTCGTCATCTTTCCCCCATCTTCACTGTCACATCAGCTTTTTCTTTTCAAGACACACCCAAGAACTATCCCCTCCCTATCATACTCTCATCCTCACCTTATCCCCAATAAAAAAATATTAAAAACATACACACATACCTCACACACATCTCATCCAACCCCTTCCAAAATATAACGAGGAATGATGATGAAGGGCCTAAGATGGCATGGTGCCTATGGTGGCATGCAAAATGAGAACATAATGGGCTCATGCCGACTCCCATTGGGAGCAGCCTTAAAAACTAGGAAAAAGAAAAACTATAATACTTAAGTTGAACATATTTTAGGTTTATTTGTTGGCACACTGATTATTATAGGTTTAAATCATTAATAGATGGATGTCCGCACGATGCGATGATAATAATGGTAGCGGCGACGATGTGGTTGCGACGACGATGGGTGGTGGTGGCGACTGGTGGTGGAGGTGGCGGCAGCGAGTGTGTAGGTTATTGATGTAAAAGTAATTGATGTAAAATGGATAGTTTAGTTATTTTATGAGTTAAGGAAAAAATATTGTAAATTAATTAATTAAAGGTATTTTTGATAAACCATACGTCTCTTAAGAATGTTGATAGATAGAAAAAATAATTATAAGGATATCCTAAGAATGTTGATAGATAGAAAAAATAATTATAAGGATATCCTGTATGTAAAAATAAACGGAAAGAAAACTATTTCGTAAAAGGGAGCATAAATCCCACTCAAAATTAAAAAAAAAAGAAAAAGATTTTAGACTTTCGGTATAGTTTTATTCCAATATCCAAACTTGTTATTGGAAATAATTTCATTCCCATATTCAATAACTAAATAACATATTCGGAGATTCTATACCTACATATACGTTTAATTTGAATGAAAAAATAATTTTCTTTTATAATAAAATCTAAATTAATTACCTATTTTTAAGTGAGAAAAGTATTTTACCTCTTAATTGAGAAACATTTAATTAAGTGAGTTGGTCAGGGGTATCTTCTAATCTACTATGTGGGTCCTGGGGGTGAGTTTTCCCTCAGGTTTCGGGTTTGAGCCAGGGGTTTCTCATCTCAAAGGAATTTTCCATGAGGAGGGGGTTGGAGTTCCAGAAAATCTCTGGTTAAAATTGCCTCCAACACGTCTGAATCGAAACTAACTTTGTAAAAAAATAATTAATTAAGTATCTCTTCTTTATCTTTTATAAAGAGTTTACCACTCTTTTTTTTCGATTAAAAAGTTGATAAACTAAAAATGTTCCCCTTCTTTATTCATTAATTTAAACATCTCCACTTAATATACCCATATTATGGACTTAATTGTGTTACCTCAATTGATTTTTCTTAACTATTTCTAAAAGTAAAAAATACTACAGATAAGACATCAAGAGTATGTTTGGCACAAAAGCTTGGAGCTGAAGCTGTGGTTAAGGGGCTTGGAGTTGGAGCTTGGGGCCGGGGCTAGGAGTTGGGGCTTTTTTTCCAACCCTCCTTACCCAAGCTTTTATTTTAAAGACCTTTTGGGGCTTTTATGAGCTTTTTTGGGGCTGAAGCTTTTTATTTCAAATGCATATCCAAACAGGACTAGGGGCTGTTTGGCAAGGGGCTTTTGTGGGCTTTTAGGAGCTTAAAAGACCCAGGTTGTTAAAAAAAAGCTTCTTTTAAAATAGTAGCCCTTTTTAAAGGGAAGTGATATTCGTACCACACAATTTGATAGATTTACCAAACTGTACATATTTCATAGCATATTGTATAAGTATGCAATGCACAACAATGGTAGATTTATCAAATTCTGTGGTACGGATATCACTTCCCTATTTAGCCGCACCAGACTTTTTGAAATAAAATAAATAAATAAACTGTGTTAAATGGATGGAAAAAAATTTCTATTCTAATAATATAATTTGACAACGAGCTTTTTTAAATAGTATATTTTATATAATTAAATTTATCAATTATATGTTAATTATTTAATAAATAAATGAATTATAATATTTGACATAATGAATAATGTTGCACTAAATATAATTGTAAAATGTTATGGTATTTGAACCAAAAGTTTATTATTATTTTTTTTAACGTCCAATTAAATAATTTTTAGTCCGAATTCAGTCCGAGGTAACCCGATAACTAAAGGCTACCGCTAGCTGGCTCAACCCAGTTGGATGGATCCCTGACCCGTTAGTCTATGAACCGGGGAAAGCCCATCAACCCGTCCACCCGTAAACATGACGGCGAATTAATGGTAAAACACAGTGCTTGTTCAGACTTGAACCTGATCTCTCCAAATCAAACCATCATTGAAATACTCCGATGACAAAGTTTATAATTTCGATATCTGGAAATAATTTGCACTACCAGGGTTCGAGTCTCACCTCCTACATTTGTAGGAGTGGAGTATTGGAGGATTTTTCGAGAGTCTTATGTTTCATACCAGATATTCGTGTAATTTAGGAGTAAGATATTTGATGTTAATAAATAAATAAATAATTTGCACTAAATATTTTGATGAAAACATCGGGCATTAAAACTCTAAAAATAGCCCAGTAAATCAGATCACTCAAGTTCTAAAGCGGCAAAGCCTTTACTATCAATTTTTCCTTTCCCACATTCCACACGCTCAAGCGCGTACCATACCATCCTCAACATCCAACGACTGTAAACACGCGCGTTCATTTCATTCTCCAACACTGTTCGTGGGTAGAACAAACTACACTAAAAATCAAGAAATTTATGAGATCATCGGTTAAAGCATTGAAGGACATAACCGTAAATAATAATAAAATACAAAGAAAAATAAAATAAAAAAACTTATATAAACAAACATTAGCATTTAATGTTTATTTTATTTTTTGCATGAGCAACTCGAAAACAGAGCACAAAACAAGCGTGGTGGCGCAACCATTTTTCAACAATTGTCAAACTTCTCCTTTCCAAAAAAAACCCTATACATACAGAATATATATATATACATATACATATAATATAATATGTGTGTATGTATGTATAGTGTTGCTTTATGGTAAGGTATCATATTCCAAAATTGATATATGAGAAAATGAAAACTTGGGTTTTGTAAAGAACCAAAAATTAAGAAATGGGTTCATGGCTGAATTCAAGAAATACATCATCTACAAAGCTTTTCTGGGTGATTTTATTGTTTATATCTACTGGTGTATTTATAGGGTTAATAAAGTTAAATTTGGTTGATGAGTTAAGAAATCACTCTTTGGTGATTACTTCTTCTGCTAATTATTCATCCTCTGTAATTAAAGAAAATGTAACAGTTGTGGCTGAAGGTCCAGGGCAAGTGTCAACGGTGGTCAAAGGTGGTGGTGTGTTGGTAGCTGAAGGTCCATCGGAAAATTTTGTGTTTAATTCTTCTTATCCACCTTTGGCTATGGAAGATGAAATGGATGTTGAGCTGCCGGTAAGTTCTCTTGTTTTTACCTTTTTTACTGTTGTTTGATTTTGCATGTAGCTGTTTTTTGGACTAAAATGAAGTATATACAGTTGAGTATATAACTGATATATACACAACAAAATTTAGTCACTGTGAATAAATTAATTTTATTGTTGAGATATAATCTTATTTTAGATATAAGATTTCTGTAAATAAAAAAAAGATTATTTGGTTTTGTAACGTTTTTATTGGGGTTGAATAGGATGTTGTTGGTCAAAAGTGTTTAATTCTGATATTTTTTTAAATATAAATGTGTTGTAGTATTTGGTCCAAAAATTGTGATGATGAAAATGGTTTCATAAATAATACGAGTAAACATAAATAATAATTATTCAGGTGCATTTAACTATCTGTTTTAGATCAAAATCAAAGTACTATAAATTCAAGTATTGATTACTAAAAGGTGCATGTACAAAAGAAATAATTATGTTGAAAAATTAACTTAAAATCATCAAAATTCAAAAGCAAATATTTTCAATGGGATATTAATTTCGGTAACAGAACAGTTGCATTTTCTATGATGTTTTTCTTTTTATCAGGATTTATCTGAAGCTGTTTTAGAAAATGACAATTTTAAGTTTCCAAGTTAATCACAAAAGCTCAAAAATTACCTGGAAAAAGTTTCTAACTTTATGGCTTTATGTTATTTGCAAAAAGTTAGTCATGATTAAATGCAAAGAATAAAAACCAGTTCAAGTCATATTCATTTGTACTTGTATTTGTATTAGTGATTTCTGTAAATTAGGACCAAATTGGGTATCTAATAAAAACCAGTTTAAGTCATATGTTAAGCAGAATGAAAATTGTTTTTCTAAAAAATTTAGGAGTAATATAGTATGCCGTTCTAAAAAATATTGATTGCGAAAACAGTTCCTGTGGTATGTTGATCATATCTTGAAGTACTAAAATCATAAGTATTAATTATTAAATAATATATTTGTGTTATGGCAACTTGAAGATAGAATTATGGTCAATTTCTTTGATTTGTTTGTATATGGAAGTGGCTAATTGACTGTTTGGGACTTTAGTTTAAAATAAACAAGGTGATAATCAAACTTAGAAAGAGTGGAATTTTCCTAAAACGGTTCAAGATTGGATTTAAGTGAAATGAGTTAGTTCTTGATAGGCTGGTTAACATGTCAAACATCAATACGTACCTATTCATCTGTTTAGCTTTTTTGAATGGTGATATGTGTAATTTTTTCGAGTGGTAAAATGTGCAATTGATTGGATAGTTCTATATACCTGAAAATATGCAAACTAAAAATGATTCATAAATCAAAAGATAATGAATCTTGGAACTCCTATACAGAAATATTACTTGTTAAAGGATTCTGCTTTGACCTATGAAGATTAATTGACAAAAATGGAAATAACTTTGAGTATTTAATTAGTTAATGTAAGTATAGTTCATAATCATAAAGTATGTATATATACACATGTGTTATTGCGTGGAGTCATCATGGATCACTTTAACTAATTAGATCTTGCTTGTTAGACAAAAGTTGCTTGTTTTGAACCTGTTAAGTTTACTTTATTGAGGATCGACATTACACCCAATAAAAAGAATTACGTAAATCCCCAATAACGCGACCCTAAAATGATTGCGACTACGGTTACACTTAATGTCCCTTGGCAATGTGTAATCAAATCACTTCGTCTTTAACTGGAAACTAAAATCAACAAGCAATGTTTTTAGTCTGGCCATATTAAGTTGACCCGTCAATCCGGTGGTTATAGATTTAAATATCAATAATAACATTGACAAAGGTGTGTGTGTTGTTTTAAAAGAAATATTAACGGACTTAATGAAATATAATCTTAAACCGCGACGATAAGATAAATAATGTTGTATGTTTATCATGTTATGCTTTAATATATTGTACTTCTTTTTATGAATTTGCTTTTTTGGTATAAAAATTCAAATGAAATTCCTTTTGTTTTATTTTATTGGACCAGCCATGAAAATATTCTTCGTACGCCATCAATTGTTTGTTTTCTACCTTTTTCTGTTAATTGGAATCTTTTGCTTCTATTTCTCGAACTATAATTTCTAATAAAAATTAAGTTAATATATCTTCATTTCATGAAATTCCATACTTCTATCTTCCTATTTAATAATATTTATATTTATTCCTCATTTTATGCATTCCAGGCGTTAAAAAAGAACAATCAAAATATCCTCTTATAAGACTTGAATTTGTGTTTTAGGTACTTTGATAAATATGTAACTATGGATTATTTTAGTTTCATTATTGTTCTAGGTATATTGTATATCTTGCTTGATGATGGGCATTTTGCTTAATACTAACTTAAACGGCATTGTAATAGGCTATTGCCAAGGAAGACGACTTGAACGTTACACTTAGTGGACCAGACGTTTTTGTTTTTGTTAATCAAACTATCGCGCTGCCTTTGGATACACAAATTGATAAGAAATACACGAGTTTGGATAAACTCGAAGCCCGCCTTGGGAGGGTACGGGCTGCAATTAAAAGAGCGGAAACAGGAAATAGAAGTCATGATCCAGATTATGTCCCTGATGGCCCAATGTATTGGAATGCAGCCTCATTTCACCGGTAACGTACCTTTTAAAAGATAGCTATGCATATTAAAACTTGTAATGTATGTGAATAATTTGTAACTCTGAGAATTGACTTTTAATTTTTTCTTGTACAGGAGTTATTTGGAGATGGAGAAGCAATTTAAGGTGTTTGTATATGAAGAAGGAGAACCCCCAATATTTCATAATGGTCCTTGCAAAAACATATATGCAATGGAAGGTAATTTTATCTACCATATGGAAACCACCAAGTTTCGAACTAAAAACCCCGAAAAAGCGCACACATTTTTCCTCCCAATGAGTGCCACAATGATGGTTCGCTTTATATTTGAACGCAATCCTAAAGTCGACCATTGGCGTCCAATGAAGCAAACAATCAAAGATTATGTTGATCTTGTTGGTGGTAAGTACCCGTTTTGGAACCGAAGCCTAGGAGCTGATCACTTCACCGTTGCTTGCCACGATTGGGTGAGTAAACTTTCCCGCACCCTCGGTTACTTGGCCTATTTATTTTCATCATGTTTACTGATTATAATGTATCATTTCGTGTAGGGGCCCGAGCTATCAAAAGCTGTTCCGTATCTATTCAAGAATTCTATTCGGGCTCTATGCAACGCAAATACATCAGAAGGGTTTAATCCATCAAAAGATGTGTCAATTCCAGAAATCCTACTCCCAGACGGAACAACACATGGGATAATGAATGGACCATCCCCAAGGAACCGACCCATTTTAGCATTCTTTGCTGGCGGGGTCCATGGTCCTATCAGACCGATACTTTTAGAGCATTGGCAAGACAAGGACCCTGAAGTTCAAGTTCACAAGTACCTTCCAAAGGGTGTATCATACATGGGTATGTTGAGACAAAGCAAGTATTGCATTTCCCCTAGTGGATACGAGGTGGCGAGTCCAAGAATGGTTGAAGCGCTTTACACAGGCTGTGTGCCGGTGCTCATCAAGGATCATTACGTGGCCCCATTTAGTGACGTCCTAAATTGGAAGTCATTTGCAGTCATACTCGCGGTCGAAGATATCCCAAACCTCAAAAACATCTTAACTGGAATATCTACAAGACAATATCTTAGAATGCAAAGAAGAGGTAAACAAGTTCGACGACATTTCGAGGTCAACTATCCTCCAAAGAGGTACGATGTCTTCCATATGATACTGCATTCGGTTTGGCTTCGAAGGTTAAACATTCAAATTCAAGGTGTCGCCGACTCTTGACAGTCAATATAATCCGCGAGAATTAGTTTTTGTTGTTTATTTCTTCTCATTGGGGCCAAATGGTGAATAGTAGGAAAATGTAGTGGTTGTTTGTAACAACTTATATGCAAATTGGGTCGGGTTATTCAATATTTGATTACTGTATTTAATTTTTGGGCTTTAGCTTCATTGTTTAATTAACTCTTCCGTCCTAAAAAGATCCGTCTGTTTGTAACTTTTTGAAGTTTTTCTTTTTTTTCAAAACTAAACATTTAAAACCCAATCTATTCATATATTTTTATATAACACACAAAATTTTTTTGTTAAAGGTTAAATTTCAAAACAACATACTTCAAAAAATGGAAAGTAAAAAAAATTAGTTAAGGTCAAAGTTCAAAACAAAAGACTTCAAAATATTAAAAGTGGACAATCTTTTGAGGACGGGAGATTATTATTATACTAGCATGTACCCGAACAATGCAACAAGATCGATCATTTTATGGTCGAAAACGAATGATGATGTTTGTGACTTGTTTCCATTCGCAAAGTACCCGTTTATTAATAGGGTTAAAGGAAGTTAGTTATAGGGTTGAAACTAGTAAATATTAATAGTTGTGTGAAATTAATTATTAAAATTAAAAGTAATGAGTGTTAAGATGCGATTGAGATTAAAAGTTACAAGGTGTTTGAAAGATAATGGTTGTCATAGATTAAGTAATGAATATTATATTATAGGTTGTATTGTTAGCACATTCTAAATGACCCGATACTTGTTTTGTTTGGCCGCTCCACGGTTCGTAGGTGCCTTCAATGGGTTTAGGCTGAACGGACCCGGAACTTGTTTGGTCACACAATGGCCCGTAAGAGGTTGCAATGGGTTCGGGTTGAAAACTAGTTATGGGATGGACATTAGAGGGGGATTAATTAAAAAAAAGTTGCAAATATGGAGTATTAGCTAGATATTGTGGAGCAAATAGTTGTGGTTGATAAAGACGTTACAGTTTTGTTCCATTTTTTTATCATGGATTATTCTCATTATTCCACTACTACTACATTTCAAATGATGCCATTGGTAGTTGAGAAACTTGGACCATTTGTTTCTATTCCCATTAATTATAGATATAGATAGATATATTCTTTGCTGTTAAGTGAAATCAACAGTATAAATTTATGAGAATGATTGTTATGAAACAAAATTAGTGTCGACATAAAAGATTTGAAAGAATGAGAAATTTTATGTTCGTTGAAAAAGACATGTGAATGATGCACAATTATATTTATGAACCATTCTTTAAATTAACTAGTTACTAGTCTATAAATTCAGAATCATGATAGTTCAGAACTTAATTGTCATTCAATAAAATGATAAATGGATAAAGTTATTCATATTCCAGTTATCCAGAAAGGACGAATCTTTTAACTCATATCTACGCGACATAACCGAGATATCTTCTGAACCCCTCACTAACACACTCAAGATTATACCTAACGGAATTCGAATATTAGAACTCTTTATAAAAAATTTATAATCAACCACTAGGTGAAAAAGTGGTTTAAGTGTCTTTCAATAAGTTTTATAAAAGTACTTTATGTTTGGTTCATACACAAGTAGTTATTCTTTTTAAACATGGATATCAACTTTTTTGTGATGATAAGAGAAGAAAACCAACACTATCCTTTCACCACATACTCTTACAACTTCAAATTTCAATCAAGTGTCTCCCACTAAAACAAGAAAGAAAAATAACATCCAATATACACCCTTTTTGTAGTTGTAGAAATGAGATACATTAAAGTGGGCAAGTTTGCCTAATATAACTACAGATGAACTAGCATTGATGAATGATGATTTACGATTAAATTGAAAAGGTGTCTAAAAACAAAAAAAATGTCAAATGAGTTGGGAAAAAAAAAACCAAAGTATTTTACAATTGATTAATCATTTTACTAAAGAAAAACTAGTCATGTTTTAATCATATACTTTTCCTATTTATATAGATTTTATACACTGTTATGACAAATTACTAAAAAGGACATAAATTGGATGTCTGTGAGTCTGTCAACTAACTAACCCGACTAAAAAGGACATAAATGGTACTTTTGTTATTCCAAATGTTGATCAAAATATCAAACCTTTGGAAAGAAAAAGGGCCCATAAAGGCCGCCTATAATCCTATATTAGTGTTATTGGGCAATATAATCTCATGTGTAGGCAGGCGTGTAGCCCAGATAACTATATTTATGGCCCATCAGATTCATACCCAAAACTCCTTTTCTTCTCTTAAATTCTTTAGATAATAAATTTAAATTAATAGATTAAAACATTAAGTAGCTTATAAAAGTAAATAATTATACTTATAAATTATAATGTAATATATACATTTACACGGCAAAATAAGTAAAATCTACATTTGGCCAACACTTCATGAGTACTTTATTGTACAACAATTAGTACAATACATCAAAAAATGGAACAGAATATCCTAAGTCATGAACCAGATAGTATAGCATATTATGTATGGTAACGTCTATACTATTACACAACACATTTACAACTTATCATCTTTATATTAATAATCACAGTTCGCCCAACCTTTCATTCTCATACATTATATCACCAGCGTTGTCCGCAAAGTACCGACCAATCTTGGCACATCCTCCAAATAATTCAATTGCCAATATTTAACATCGTGATAGATGAAAGTTTGCTTGAATCATCTTAATTTATAAAAAGTACCGAAAACTGTTAAAACAAAACTAGTATATATTTATATTGTTCACACACTAATACTAATTTAATTTTGTGTTTAAACCAACCAAAAATCAAGTTTTGTTGTTATATCATAAACTAAAAAAGAAACTATAAGTAATTAACCTAAGAGGTTGTTTCAATTTGTAGGAGCTTAGCATTCCAAATAAGCACCGATCATGGTACAATATGTTTTTTAGACAACAAAAAAAAAGGAACACGTTAGTTTATATAGTAAACGGATAAACGAATAAAGTTTTTCTTATTCAGGTCATCCATAAAAAGACAAGTATTTTGGTCCAAACTTACATGATGTACCCATGATATAAAGATACCTCGAGATCGACTCGCAAAATACTTGAAATTAATATACAACTCAAAAGGCTCATGAACCTAATCGAGCTTATACTATTTTACAAATTTACCCCTGAATATCATATAGTTTTTTATCATTACTGTAATACCTAATCAAAGCGATCATAATATTATTGAGCTCATACTAGTAGCTTTGATTAAAATTTAATTTGATAACTTAATCGAGTCGCGCTCGATAAGATCAAATAATTAACCGAATTCGAGTTTAAAAATAAAGGCTCAATCTAACTCAAGTCGAGTTTTAAGCTTCGAGTTAAGTAATCGAGTCCAGCTCAAGCCTGTCATTTTATTGCTTCACTTGACTCGATTACACACAATATTTTCAAACCATTCTCTAACTCATAGTCACCTGAGTCGCGGTTCATTCTGGTACTAATCCATGATACGGATTCGTAATTCACCAGGTCTTAAAAATTAGGTTCGAAGGGGAGTAGGCTCATTTTGGTTCGCTTCGGTACGATGCACCCGAAGTTAAAATGCAATAATAGATTGAAAAAGAATTACTATAAGTATATTGTATTTTTGTAATACTGAATTACTGATTAGAGTATGGAAAAAGAATTGTTAAGCATGAATATCATTAATTTGGATAATGAAGGGTCTCGCTATTTAATAGGATGTATCAAATACAATGGGAAATTGAGTATCGGGATCGAGTATTGGTTGTTGTTGTTGTTGTTGTTGTAAATACAATGGGAAATTGAAGGGACACCATCGGGTTCACTGAACTAAATGAATTTGGAACGCGTTTTGTCATCTTGGAATTCGTTGAACCAACACCAATTTGGTTCACTAAACCAACAGATTCTAAAACGACATTTTTTTGCTGGAATTCATGAATTATACCTGATTTGGTACGATTCGTACCAAAGCGAAATCGCTACCAATCAAGTGAATTAGGTTACTATGCTTTAACCACCTTAGAATTATACATGACATGTTCAAATTGGAAAAACTCCTGCAAAAATAAAGGAAAATGATAAATTTTCATAACATATTCTCTATCCAAATCTTATTTTTTTATTTTACATAAATGTCATGATTGAATTGTTAAAAAAAATTTTAAAAAGATTTTTTAGAAAGATTTATGATTGTCCAAAAATAAATTTCAAAACCTTAATCCTTAAACAACACTCATATCTCTCTCTCTCTCACACACACACACACACAAACTATTAAAACGACCCACTTATCAAATATCATCGGGATCTCATAAATCACCCACTTTCCGGTAATGTCACCAGTTTTATTATTATTAATATTTTTATTATTTTTAGCTTAATTCCATTAATTCATATCTTGATCTGTATTTTCTCTTTTTACATTATTATTGCAGGTATTCACAATTATATATATATCTACTTGATTCAATCGCCAATTTACCTTCAAAATGGTAAAAATTTCTTTCTTTCTTTCTTCTTTAATTTTACATTCATTTTTTTTTTCTTTCAGATTTGATCTCAGTAAAAATAGGATTTCTGCTGGTCAATTTTATATTTATATATTTTTGTTGTTAATAGGTGGTTTTAGCAGCTGCTATTATCAGTAAATCTGGCAAAGGTAAGTTGTTTTAATTTTTTTTCTAATATTATACATTTATATGTATGTATACATTATATGATGGTTTTAGATCAATTAAATGTATTTGGATGTGATTTTATCATATATAATTGTGATAACAATGTGGATCTAATTGAGAGCATTTTAATAGCAAACAAGTATTAAGGGGTTTATTTTATAGTACTGGCAATTCGTGTCGTGTTCTGGTTCATGGGATCGGGTTGACGTGTTGGAGGGTTCAAATATTTGGACCCTAATCCGCCTGTTTAGTTTTATGTGTTAACAATGTGAAACCTAATCTGACCCAAGTGTTAAATGGGGTAATTGTGTCGACCCGTTTATGACTTGGACTAAAAGCGACAAATCCAAATGTAATATGTTGATGCAAATTCATATAAGATCAACCGTTTTGTAACTAGTATATGAATTCAAATTAAATCCTGAAACATATGAATGCTTACATAATTCCCAAAACAGCCTAATTGTATGTAGGACATGTTTTCTTCTTCTCATTATTATAACGATTAAATAAAAAATTCCCTTAGAAATATTTCCGGGTTTAGCGGGTCCACTCGTTTGCCAAACTGCCAACATAAACCCGACCTTTAGAAAAGTAAACAGGTTGGTAGGTAGGGTTTCCGGGTTGGCGTTTCAGGATTTTTTTTGGTAATCATGGGTGTCCTACTCGCTTTGCGAACAGACTAATCCCAAAAGCTGACTCACTTTGTGATCCCAGAGTCAGAGCAGGTGAGCCTCTGTGGCCACTAGGATATCATTTTTTAAGGAACTAGGGATTGAACCTGTGACCTCTAGGGAATTTCACCTTTTTGGAGACACATACCCAACCAATGGACCACCACCCTAGTGGTTGGTTGGCGTTTCAGGATTACATACTCATAACCTGTTTATCTTCATGTCGGGTCATGTCGAGTATTGCCACCCCTAGTATTTTAGTTTTATAGGATGACTTGTTAGCAGATGAGTTTCAATTGTTGATTTAGCAACATGTTGTAATTTGTATCATTTGAAAATTGGTATTGTCATTTTAGTTGTATATGATTCCGATAGTTATTTGACGGATGAGCATTTAGAGGTCTCAAACTGTTAGTGTCATAAAAAATTGAATATATAGTTCATTGTAATCAATTTAATAAGGATATGCGTTTAAACCACCATAACATGATACCCCATTCTTGTAAAGATATTAGATAAGACGGCTTGTTTATCATAGTGCATATTGTACTCAATTCCCTATGTCTTGAGGTTAAGCTTTCTAGTTGGTTTATACCGACCATCTGAATTTTTCTAGCCTAGCACCCCGGCTATCTTAAACATGATGCATGTTTTTAACAGCAATGCATAAGCCAAGCTTTCCAGTCACTTAAAATGAATTTATCGCCTAGTATCTACGAGCATACAACTCTATGTTATATTTGTAGGTATTAATGATATAACTTGCCTCTCGTCGGATGTCATTAACTAATAGCTGTATATTTTTTACAGCTCTTGTTTCGAGGCAGTTTGTTGACATGCCTCGAATTAGAATCGAGGGTCTTCTTGCAGCTTTTCCTAAGTTGGTTGGAAGTGGGAAACAACATACCTATGTTGAGACAGAGAATGTGCGCTATGTGTACCAGCCAATTGAGAGCTTGTATCTGATACTTGTGACGAACAAGCAAAGCAATATTCTTGAGGATCTGGATACACTGAGGCTTCTTTCTAAAGTTGTATCCTTTATTCCTTTTTGCTGCATACCTAAATTTAGTGCATCATTCATTGTTGTTTACTAACATTTCCTAGTCCCATTTAGATCAATGCAAAATTTATATACACAAAGTTTATAGAGCTTGTAGAATTTCTTGAGAAATTTGTTTCTTAGTAGTCTGCGTATTTCATACCAGTAGCAGGTAAATCAAACTTTTTATTATATTTGGCCTTCTTTATTAAAGACGTGGAGTTTTCATGTCTTGTACTAATATGACCTTGTGATCTACTTAATTTTTTTCCTAAACCACTTAAGGGTAATTTTCCTTATTTCAGTAAATGCATATTGTATTCATTTCCATAATGACCAGCATTTTCAAATTCTATTGATGGCACTAAAGGTTCAGATCATTCAACTCCTTAACTATACATAGGTCCCCGAGTTTTCTCCCTCTCTAGATGAAGAAGGCGTCACCAAGTATGCTTTTGAGTTGATTTTTGCTTTTGATGAAGCCATTTCTCTTGGGCACAAAGAGAGTGTAACTGTTGCCCAGGTGAAACAATACATTGAGATGGAGAGTCATGAGGAGAGATTGCACAAATTGGTATTGCAGAGCAAAATTAATGAAACCAAGGATGTTATGAAGCGTAAAGCTAATGAGATTGATAAAAGCAAGGCAAGTTAGTTAGGGTTTCCAGTTCTCATATTTTTTGTCGTTGTCTTCCTTATTTTGCTCTAACAAATCTTTGTGGAATCTGCAGATTGAAAGGGGCAAATTGGATAAAGGTGGATTTTCATCCACTCAATCAATGGGTTCAATGGGAAGAATGGACAGTGGCTACGGTAACGGTATGGGTATATCCAGTGGTAATAATTTTGGAACTGGTACTGGATTTGGATTAGGCTCTGATGCCGATTCCTTTTCAACCAAGTCTAAAGGTAGGTGCTTGCTGCTTTTTCTACACCATTTTGGACTTAATCCTTTGACGACCTTCAGTTTGCATTTTTATTGATATTGTGTATAAATAGAACCCTGTATGGCTTTAAAACCAATCAGTAAGGTAGCGTTTCGTTTGCAGTCAGGTATCACAATAAGTATATGCATTTGATTGCAGGGTGGAATGGGAGTGGGGATCTGTTTAAAAAATCAAAAAATGTTTAAACCAAACATGCGCTAAAAATATTCGGATAACCCATAATATCCAAACACTTCCAAAGAACTTATGTCAAACCAAACATCCTTTAACATTGGTATGGTAATTCTATCAGGTCGTCCAAGTGCAGCTGTCAGTGCTCCAAGTAAAGGGATCGGTATGAAGCTTGGCAAATCACAAAAGGCAAACCAGTTCCTGGAATCACTGAAAGCTGAAGGTGAGATGATTGTAGAAGATGTCCGGCCAAGTGCCAATCCAGGCAGATCAGCTGCTCCACCACCCACCGACCCTATCACTCTAACAACTGAAGAAAAGCTCAATGTGACTTTGAAGAAAGATGGTGGTGTCGCCAACTTTGATGTGCAGGGCACCTTGTCTCTCCAAGTACTTAACCAGGATGATGGGTTCATCCAAGTTCAGGTTTGCATCTTAAACTTTCATTTTATTCTATAAGCATGCATGGCATTTAAGTTTTTTTCTCCAGCGTCCTTCTGTCAATGATGATTGATGAACTCGGTTAAAGTCAGTCCCAAGGTTATATATATTTATGATGCATACAACCTTCTATATGATTTAGATTATTATTGTTGTAGTGGTATTGCTTCTGTAGTCAGAATCAAGACGTCAATTACGTATTAGAGAATAAAATAACTGATAAATAAGTGTTTGCATCCCACCCCAACCCACCCCAACCCAACCCATCCTGTTCCAACCGAACCACCTCTTCACCTTAGAGATGATGTTGTCAATGTTAAGGTTTATGTAAGGTCAGATTTGCATCTTACAGCTTTCTTTGCCATATACATTCATCGTATATTTATTTTCGGATCCATCATCTGTCAGTAATAGTCATAGTTTGTATATAGCGGTGTAATCTAACTCATTACTAATTTTTATTTGTTACGCACATGACTTCTCTGATGAAACAAACCAAGGATTCTGTTAAGGTGGACTGTAATTAACAGTTATTGTGCATCCCCTTAGTCTGAAAGTAAAAAATCATTCGTTCAATGACAATGCATTAAGTTACTCATATTCTTGAAACAAACAAAAAGATTAAAAAAAAATATTTAACCAACTTACTGATAGATGATTGATGTTGACAATTTCAGCTCATTTTACTTTTGAGTGCGTGATGGGTCAATACAGGTTCTGTTAATTTCAAACGGGTCAATGAGGCTGTATAGCTAAAAGGAGAAATGGTTAAATGGGT
The DNA here is from genome assembly GCA_025447715.1 of Asclepias incarnata. Taxonomy (NCBI): domain Eukaryota; kingdom Viridiplantae; phylum Streptophyta; class Magnoliopsida; order Gentianales; family Apocynaceae; genus Asclepias; species Asclepias incarnata. Next base: position 17,220 of record JAOEHQ010001775.1, read on the forward strand.
CAAGTGCAGTGAAATTTTTCAAAGTCAATTATAATGAATTTAACCTTCTTTTATGTTTTATTTATCCAATGATTTAGATTATCATTGTAATTATTTTATTTTTGTAGGCATAGTTTACACATTGTGTTTTACTGTTTAACAAAAAAATGTTTAACAATAACGTATAAGTGTTTGCATGTCGACCCTCCTGGACACAGCCCGTTTTAATCAATACTGAAAATGACCCGTTTCATCCCGAGCCTGTCTTGACCTATTAACTGACCATCCCTTGTTGCCAGCGCCACCTTTATAGTGGATGTTGTCTTTGCCAAACACAATGTCGAGACTGACTTCTCATACTCAATTCAAGTACGTATTTTCTATGAAATGCAATCTGAGTGATTGAATCTACAGATGACTTATCACTTATGGTGATCCGGCCACACTTATTGACAAACTTTAATAGTTGTTGATATATAATGTTCTTGGTAAATACATTTTTGTACCACTTTGATGTACAGATTGAGAGTGGGGATAATGCAGAAATCAAATTCAAGACACATCCTAACATCAACAAAGAGTTGTTCTCCAATGAAAATATTCTGGGATCCAAGGATCCTAACCGTCCATTCCCTGCTGGCCAGTCTGGTGATGGCCTTGGTCTCCTGAAATGGAGGTTGCAAAGTAAAGATGAGGCAGATGTGCCGCTGAACAGTAAGCATCAGCTACTGCTATCCACCTTTTTCCGGGATAACTTATATTTCTTATTCTAAAGTAAATTTGAAAATTTCTTTTGTTAGTTAATTGCTGGCCCTCTGTCTCTGGAAATGAAACCTACGTTAGCATCGAGTATGACGCCTCACCAATGTTTGAGTTACAAAATGTCGTTATTTCCGTTCCTCTTCCAGCACTCAGAGAGGCACCAAATGTCAAGCAGATCGATGGAGAATGGAGGTGAAAGTCTTGTCTTTGATGATATTTTTTATTTTATTTTTTTATTTTTTTTTTATATAAAAAAGAGGCCAATACCTCCTAATTTTATTTAACAAAACAAGATTACAATCCATTACAATTCCCACCATGATGGACATGCCCATCACTTACAAAAAAAACACCAATTTGCTACCTATCCTCTATACCCCCAAAACAGTATACAAAACATCAGCTCCTACAAAAAAAACCAAACATCCCTGCAACTATCTATGCAAAGGCTAGACCTGCATCTCTGCAAAGGCTAGACCTGCATCTCTGCACATTCCCAGTTAACAGGTCTTTGATGATATTTATTTGGTTTTGCTTTCGTCAGAGGGTCCCTATCCAATTACCCTTTTTTTTTTAATTTGGTTTTGCTTTCTATTAAATTTTTAGCGTTACAGCTATGGTTTCTTGTTCAGATTTGTTTTTCCAAATATTTCTCTTTGGTCTAGCTTTCATCTGAAGGTGTGATGTTGTGGGTTTTACTTCTTAGAAGAACTTGAATTATTACACATATAATCTTTACATTGTTAAAAGCACCATTAGAAGCAATAAGTAAAACCTGGCAAAAAGGTGTTGATATGGAAGTTAGGAAATGAGCAGTATGGGTTCAGCTGCAGGTGGCAGCTTCAATCCATTTACTTATGAATGCATAATGGGTTGATTTGGGTTATGTTTTAGTTTTACCTTAAACGTGTTGAAATAAATCTAGCTAAAAACAACATGGCCGTAACTCGCCCAAAGTGTATTCACAACTCAATCATGTTTGACATGGCCTGCTTATTTTGTCACCTTTCGGTGCACTCAAAATATACTTATAAGAATTTGAAATATTATTATAGTGAGCTAAGAAACTGGTTTGAAATGAAATATGTCAATTTTGTGGGTGCTCGGAGTTTCACAATTTCTTCTTCCAAGTGTAGGTATGACTCCAGAAATTCGATATTGGAGTGGTCTATACTTCTCATTGATGACGCAAACCGCAGGTTAGTGTATTGTTGATTTTGTTAAGTTTTCCTTTCTTATTTAAAGGTAACCTGTAACAAGTATCTGCACCCAAATTGTGACATACTGGAATGCTATGTAGTGGTGCGATGGAGTTCGTTGTTCCTAATGCTGACCAGTCAGCCTTTTTCCCCATTTCTGTGCGTTTCTCTGCAGCGTCTACTTTCAGCAACATGAAGGTATACATTCTACTCCCAAAGCGATCCTTATTATGGCTTATATTATTGTAAATAATACTTTATCTATTTGTCAATCTTTATTAATTTGTCTTTCTTTTCATCTTTAATTCAAGCAAATTACAAATTACCTGATCAATATGGTTGCAGGTTGTGAATATCATTCCCCTAAAAGACGGCCCTGCTCCAAAATTTTCTCAGAGAACACAATTGGTCACAGAAAGCTACCAAGTTGTTTGAATAAAGCTGTTACCCTATGAAAAAGATCAGATTTTACAGTTATGCTTGATATGAATTATTGTTTTTCTGTTGCTATCATATTAATGTGTGTTTTAGTTTTTCTGCAATAGAAGGAATTATATTCGACTCTTCTCTGGCTTCTGGTCTTTTAATGGCAACCGAGTGGGTATTCAGGAGAAACATAATCGAAGTAGTTGGATGGTTCTGGCATTTTGTAGACTAAATTGATATGTAATATGAAATGAAGACTGTTCCTTTCCGTTTAGTGAACATAAACTTACATATTCGTATTGGAAGATCACATGTCGTGTGCAGTACAGTACATGAAACAAAGTTTCCAGGGGGTTGGGAAATGACATGTGGGACATGGTAAGCGTTAATGCTAGCGAACGACCTGACCCAAATACAAATTCTTATAACCAGCTTTTAGTTAAGGTCTAGATATTTTATACATTGACAGACGAACAGTAAGCATCTATTGAGATTGGTTAGTGAAGTTTTGTATGGTGTTTTGAATCGCTAGACATGAAGCGAAGAAAAAGCTTGCGAATTTGTCACCAGGAAAATAGAATGAAAGTGTAAACCGTTTGTTCCGATTTTTCTTTCATGTCAGCAATCATTTATTTCGATTCATGTTAAAATCTCATACGAAATTTCTTTCCCATGTTAAAATCGAGCATATCTTAATAATACCGACTTAATTAATACTGATTACATTTAATCACATATTTTGACACTAAAGATGTATGATATAGCCTTTTCTAGTAGGCAAACACTCCATACTGCGCGAATTGGTCAACCGGAATATGGAATAGGAAACTCTCTCCTTTCATAGCTCTCGGGCTTATTCACAAGAGAGAAACAAGAGTTGGGGAATTTTCTGTGTATTCCTTCAATGCAATTACAAAATTTAAACACGCAAAAAGACTCAGGTTTATCACCCATGTCTTCCTTATTTCATGCCACTAACCCTATAATGCAACTTCTACAACTGATCATGCAACATGGATATGACTAGATGCAACTGCTACTGCAACATGGAGAAACTTACAGGACTTATTCTAATGCATAATTAAAGGGAAATGATATTAGTACCACAAATATTGATATATTTACCACAAATATGCTTTACTGGCTTGTACAATGTGCTTTAAAAGTTATACTGTGTGGTAAATATATCAATATTTGTGGTACGAATATCACTTCCCATAATTAAAACATGTGAAAACTAGTCATTGAAACGGGCTGGCTTTTTGATCAATCGAGTGGGCCTTCCTTCTTGCGCTGAAGTATGGGTTGGGCTCTTGTCAGTAGACTTGTAGGCTTGTGCTGGACGCCTGGACCTGGACGGCTGGACATATCAGTGTACTTTTGTTTTACTTTGTAACTTGCAAGTATAAAAGGTTTTCTTCCAATATGTTTAATAAATTTTTTTATATTTTTTTCCCTTCATAATTCTTAACTAATCGAAATTTTACATAGAAATAGAAGATAAACGGGCAACAAGCTGCGTCGCTAATCTTTTTTGTATTGAAAAACCCAAACGTTTAAAAACTACATCAATAAATTATTCGTATCTTGACAACAATAATCAAATTACATCAAATTTGATTTAACATTATTCATCACATTAGGTACTATTTATTATTTTGTTAATATTTATAATTATAATTATATAATATAATGTAACTATAATATAATATAGAATAGAATTAAATAATTTTGTTATGTAATCTCAACTTGTTAAAGAGGAATTACTGTATAATTGAGATGCTATGTATTCGTTACCAATACTTAAAAACTAGTATTAAATGTATACATAGGAGATGCCATAGTACAAAAATGTAAAAAGTTTCAAAATCAAGATTATATATACATGATATTCTAGGTTTAGGTCCAAAACAGAGTGAGTACAAAAGGTCTAGGTCGTAGTGTGGTCAACAATACACCACAAGGAAGCTTCGCGTCGCCTAGTAAATGAATAAAGCATATCAAGAATGGGATGGGACCATGGTTAGGCCAGATACACCCCAAACTAGTTTGTGGTTCACATCAAATGGTCCATGCCTTATTACGGTTCATACTACCCGTCCATTTCACAACAATTACATTTTATATTATTTTTTTTTTCCTAATATAGTCAAAAATTAGAGTGAATACAACGAACAAGTGCTTCTCCATCCTGTAAAAAATATATTAATTTTATAGTTTTGTTTTCAAATGGTTTTAGAAATTACAGCTTATTTTGTTTTCAATGTTCATTTTTTTTAATAACTAACTAGGATAATATCACAAATAGCAAGTAAATTGATTTATTATTATTATTATTATTATTTTAACGGTCGACAAATCCCATATTACGAAACCCGAAACTCCTCCGGGGGTGACCGACAACAAATAACCACGACCCCGTCGGAGCACCAGACCCAATGGTCCGGTTGCACCATTCCAGGAAAAACCCCATGAGATCCCAACTGGGGTTTGAACCCCCGACCTCACGAGTAAAATCTGGATGTTTTACCACTATCTGTCGGTCATTGGCTAAGTAAGTTTTATTTTATCTTTACTACGTAAACCCTTAATAATAAAAATGTTTTTTTTATTTATGTAAAGTTTCTTTTTTAGTGTTAAGGGGATGTTTGGAATTGCTTATTCCAAAGTATTTATCTGTTAGGAAAAAATTAGCGTATACCAATCTACTTATTTGACAATTTAATATTCTCTAAAAAACAAACTAGATAAGTAGTTTTTAAGATAATGTTTGTCATTGCTTATTCGCTGTAAAAATAAGTAATAAGCAGGAAAAACATTTAAATAATTCTTAAACATCCACCAAAGTTAAAACAAATTGCAAAAGTATAAAAGATCAATACTAAAATTACATAATGAATGTTGAGATAATCATTACATATGGGTACATACATCAAAAACATTAGATCTATCATTGCATGCTCTAAATTGGGAAACATACAACAACATACGTATGCCTAAATGGTCCAAGACTAACAACCTTAGTGTATGCTATAGTAGCATGATCATGAAATTGAAACCACCAAAAAGTCCAAATATGACATCAAATTGCCTGTAATTGGTAACTTCCAAGTTCCAACCGCTGGATGCTTTTGCTGGATGTCATTATATTAACTAGAAAAAGATGTATATTTATCCTAAAATTGCTTGTAATGATTTTTCTTGCAATGAACTACTTGTAGTTGTAATGATTAGTAGTCACCTCTTAACCATAGCTGTTAAAGGTATGTTTATCATGATATCTTTTTGTTAAAACTAGAAGACCGTTTATCAATAATCGTTTTGGTCAAGTTAGTTCACGAATTTATTTTTGTTTTCGCATTCATTGTCAATATTTACTAAGAAGGCTCCCTACACAAATTTTTAGCACTAATCTGCACAAAGTAACGATAACAACTAGATAGCTATGATTTTTAACCGTTGTAAAGAATTTTTTTGCTACTTTTAGCAGTTTTTAAGAGCTTTTTGCGCTTTTGTCAGTTGGCAACATTGACCGGTATCACATATTTGACGCATAACACTAATAAATAACACGATGTTTTTCAAAATCTTTTCACTATATGGGTTGAAGGGACTTGTAACCTAGGCCATCTCTACTTTCAATGTAGTTCCGTCTTTGTTCTCAAGTAGTCAATTAAGACAACTAATAAGGTGGGATGAACATGTATTTGTGTTTTAAGCATAATGTTATACAGCGACAACAAACACCGCAATCTTTTTCTCTGTCGACAAAATATTCATTTTTGAATATGCGCATCATAAAAAGGACCACATTTATGTTAACAAATATCTAAAGTGTATGTTCAGAAACATATATATCAAGACAAATATGCCACGGAGTGATGGAAAAAAAAAACCGTACACGATGGGGAAACCCGATATCCGAAAAATTCGGGTCGGATCAAGACAAGCTTATCAGGTAATGGGTCAGGTTTTGAGACGGATTTTGGGACAGGGACTGGGACATGCTTACCCCGACCCGACCCGGTATATATATATATATATATATATATTAAAGTTATTATTATTATTATTATTATTATTATTATATCATTAAATGATATATAAAACAATAATAGATCGAGGGACCAATATTGTGATGTTGGAGTCACATCAGGAGCTACTTAAATTTTAGGTTAATGGTATTGTTTTTGTTATTACTCTTCTATAAAGTTGTTAAGTGAGATTAGCATTTTATTTTGAAATTTCTTCACGGTTTTAATAATTTTCACAAGGATATTATTATATGATTTGTTGTCCGTAGCTTATTTCATGATGCAAACAAAACTTCAAGTTTTTATGACTTTCCTCTTTTACCAGTTACAAATTTATTTGAAAATAGTGCTGTAGAGGATAATATTGAAGGTAAGTCACACGAAGAAAGACATTCTACAAGGCGTAAGCTGAGATTTGAAGATCATGTGTATGACTTCCAAATTAATAGTTACCACTATTGGGTCGGGTTTCGGGTTTATTAATGAGGATCGAGTATCGGGTCGATTTTGGGCATTATTTTATCCCCGATAAGTATCGAGTCGGATCCGGGTAGTATTTTTTATCGGGTTCGGATATGGTACTACTCGCCCCGAACCTGGCCCATTGTCATTCCTACAGTACGGACTCACGGGGTATTGTATTTGCAAAATATCAGAATGAAAGAATACCCAAATAAAATAATGTATCTATTACTACATTTATAGCAATATTTGGACAAGTATATCAAATTACTTAGATTTATTTAATGAGCATTTATGATATAGTAAATGAAAAGTTTGAAATAGGACTATTTCTTAGGATGCTCAGTCACGTTAACTTTTCATTTTATTTTATACTAGAAGATTACCCGCGCAATGCGACGGCGAAACGTGAATGACGATGGACAATGGTGGTGGCGGGATGAGGGTATTATAGGTATTTTAAGGGATGAGGGCATTGTGAGTATTTTAGGTGATGTTATTGAAAGGATAATATGAGTATTTTAAAGAATTGGGTGATAGAATGATAATAGATAATAGTGGTAAAATAGTTATATTAAGTTGCTTTTATAATGTATTATAAAAATAATACATCATTAATTAATATATAAATAATATAGATATTAAATAATAGATATTATGATAAAATAATAAGGAAATGTTGAAAAAATTTAAATTTTAAGACTCCAAGTCATTTATTTTATAAAGTATTATAGATTTACGATAAATAGAGAACATGCAAGATGAAAATGGATGTTAGAGATTCAAATTCACATAGTTCCTTTAAACATAGTCGGAGGCGATGGGTGCATATCTAACATATATTCATGTTACGTGATTTATTAATTTACTAGATAACGTACGGGTTAATTAAAAATCATTATCAAATATTTTTTAAATAAGATAATGAGGTAAAAACTAATAAGATTATAATTTTGTATTTAAATAAAATATATAACTTTATTAAATGACAAAAAAATCAATAACACATGGCACCATCCATTTAATAACAAAAATATTAAAAAACTTTTGAAATGAATATACATAATTTTTTCCATTAATATATAACTTCGGCATAACAATATTTTTAAATCTGCGTAGCTAAATAATAGTCCATAATAATTGATGTACCTGACATATAAATAAAAAGAATAAGCTAAGCGATTAAACTTAATTGTTAAGTGACCTCTCAAAAAATATGGTTACTCATTGAATCATTTATCACTATTCATTATTTTAACTTTTAACAAAACTAAAAAGAAAATAAATTAAAATATTTCATGTGCATAACTTTGTAAGTAGAATACTCCAAGAAGAAACTTATAAGCAAATTAATATGTAAAAATAGTTCATCTCAATGTGAATAAAGAGAAGAAAATTAGATTCACAAAATTTACCATTTCATAATTAATAAACCTTAAGTTAAATCCACAGTTATGAAAAAAGTTTCTAAAGTTATACTAAGTCTCAAAAATCAAAGTTAGTTTATAGTACATATAAATATTGTAAAGTTCAAATGAAAAAAAAAAACAAAAAAACAAAAAAAAAGGTCAACAATATATCGTTTGAATAGATTAAATTAAATGTAACAATTTTAATTCATAATATAACTCTTTGAATAGATTGAATTAAAGGTAACAACTTTAATTCCTAAAATAACTTCTTAATTTTTGTGTTAACTTATTTGACTCTATTTTATTTATGGATTTGTTTAATGGAAATAAATTTATATAAATCTACATGACATAAAAAAACATTAAATATGAGAAGAATGACAAGTAAGCAAAAATATTAGTTGTCAAAAAAAGAGTAATGCCACATAAGACCTAAAATATTCTTATTTAGTTATATATAAAGAAGGAGGACATGAATTTTTTTTGCTTGAAATAATTCCAGCATAGAAAAATAAAAACAAATACAAATTTAAAACATATCTCATTTGTTTGTGGACATTAATTATGAAACAACAAAGTAATCTACCACGATTATAAAATGTAAGAAGGAAAATAGTTATTAAAAAAACAATACAATAACTTGGAGGGAAAAAAAATGTAAACTTGAATTTATATACCTACCAATCTACATTACTAGAAAATTCGAAATTTTTGACGGCAAAATCTGTCCCAAATCCGTCCCTTATCGCCTTTAACGACGATTTTTGACGGATTTTGTCGGACCCTAAAGACGTCCTTGGTAATATTTAGCGATGGATTTTGGGACAGTGACAAATTTAGTAACGGATTACGACTGCACATTTAACGACGGCTTTGCGACAATCAATTACTGATGGACACATTTGCGACGGATTTTTGACGATATGATTATCAATAATTACCGACGGAAATTGCCGTCCCAAATCCATCGCTAATTATAATCATTTTACCGACGGATAACTTTGCGACGGATTTCCAATGGCATGATTATCAAATATTGCAGACGGATATAATTTACCGACGGTAATTTCCGTTCCAAATCCATCGCCAATTATATTTTTTTTGCAAATAATTTTCTAAAAAATTCCTTTTTTTCAAGTTTTTTTTTTCTAACATTTTTTTTCAATACACAAATCAAAACAAAAGTTTAAAAATCATCAAATTGCATAAAAATATTCTAAATATCCATACATATGTAGAATCCTAAATTATATGAAAAACTTACAATTGGAAAACCATTAATTAATTAATTAATTATTAAAAAGATTATTTCAACATTACAAAAACATTTTAGTAACCACTAGTGCACTTGTAGATGACAGCCGTGGTGCCCTCGGAAACGGTCTGAATCTCCCTGGAAGATAGCGGGTTCTTCTTCTTGTGCCTCATCTCTCGACCGTCTAAAAATGAGATCTAGATTTGGTGTCAGAATACCAGCCGTTGAGATACACTACTCCCTAATACATGTGTTCTTCAATGTATATATGTCTACTACTGTTGTTTGAAACTCTTTCGACCTAACCCCATCTCTTTTATTTTATTTGTTTAAATTTTTATTAGAAAATCCATATATTTTTACAAAGAAAATTGTTTAGAATAACAATCAACCATTAATAATAAAATTAACGAAGAAGTTACCTCGTATTTTGTAGCAGAAATAACTTATTAAAGATTTAAAAATATTTAAAAAGTATGACAATGATATATTACTAATATTAAAAACGACACTTTGATAAAATAAAGATATAGTGTGTTACAAACATAATATGTAAAAATAATAAAAATAACGTATAACAATAATAGAAATAAAAACAAAGTATAAAATGAAAAATGAAATTAAAAAAAAAACAACAACTACTACTACGTAATATTAATACAAAAATTAGATAATTGTCTGTCCATTAACGTATAACAACAATGAAATTAATATCGTGTATTATGTATATACCGTACTATTACTACACTATATGTAAAAAATGGTAAATGTTAGGGAACCCCTTAGTCCCTTAGAGAATATTTTCTCTCAAGCTAGCGATCCTGCAACGCTGCCTATTAGCACGTTGAGGTGTGTATTAGTTCTAGTATACTAGAAAAAAAAAATTACATAGTTTTTCGTCCCTAATTCTGAAAATTACCGACGGATTAGGACGACCTTTTATTTTATATTTTTTAAAAATACGATTTACACAAACAAGCATAACTCACTTTTACATGTAATTATAACACAAAATAAACATATTTAAAAATTAAAAACTATACAAACTCAGACACCCGTGCCAATATACATACAAAAACTAATGTTTGGGGATAAAACTACATATACAAACATACCCTGTTAAAGGTTAAACGCAACAAAGATATCGTGTATTGTGTATATACCGTACCATTACTACACTATATGTATAGAAACACTTATTAGAACTTTGAGGTCCGTAATAGTACCCGTATACTCAAAAACAAAAAATTACATAATTTTCTATCCTTAATCCATCCCTAATTCTGAAAATTACCTATGGATTAAGAACGACATTTTATTTTTATATTTTAAAAAAAAAAAGATTTACAAAAAAATGCATAAAAAAAACTCACTTCTACATACAATTATAACACAAAATAAACATATTTAAAAATTAAACACTATACAAACTCACACATCTGTGCCATTATACATACAAATACCGATGTTCGAGGATAAAACTACAAATACAAACACACCCGGTTAAAGTTTAAACGCAACAAAGATATAGTGTATTGTCTACGCATCGTACCATTACTACACTATATGTAAACAAAAACTTATTAGCACTTCCACATGCGTATTAGTTCCCGTATACTCGAATAAACAAAAAATTACATAATTGTCCGTCCCTAATTCTGAAAATTACTGACGGATTAGAGACGACCTTTTTTAATATTCTTTTGAAAAAGGGCCGTCCCAAATCCGTCCCTAATTCTTTAACTTACCGATGGATTTGGGACGGCAATTCGTTGTTGTCCCAAATCCAACCCTAATCCTTTAATTTACAGACGGATTTGGAACGACCATTCATTTATATATTTTTTTAATTGACGATTTTTACAAAAACACATATACACTCATTCCTAATACATCTATACTATAAAACTATACATATAAATACAAACACATGTACGAAAATGCGTACATTCACCGGCATCAACTATAAAACTATACATATAAATACTATGTCACAGGTATATATCCGAGAAATGTATAATGTATGGATGCATAGATATTATCTTTGATATGGTATATGTGCTCTAAGACTTTGTTGGTACTTATGTGTGTGTATTGGTGCTCGTAAACTCAAAAAAGCAAAAATTACAAAAACTGTGGTCCATTCGTCTCTAATATTTTTATTTACCGATACATTTGGGGCGACCTTTCGTTTTTATATTTTAAAAAAAATACAATTTATGCAAAAATGCATTTACTCTCACTTCTACGTGTAATTATATCACAAAATAAACATATTTAAAAATTAAAACAGTAAAATTCAAACCCCTTGTCATTACACATACAAATACCCATGTTCGAGTATAAAATTACATATACACACACACTCGGGTTAAAGGTTTAAATGCAACAAACATACAGTTTATGTGTTTATATATCGTATAATTACTACGCTATATGTATACAAACACTTATTAGCATTTCAACGTGCGTATTAGTGATTGTATACTTGAGAAAACGAAAATATACATAAATGTCCTTGCCTAATTCTTAACAATACCGACGGATTAGGGACCACCTTTTAATTTTATGTTTTGCCCGTCGAAAAGCTGTCGATAATCCGAGATAATATTAACATTTCCCTACGGATTAGGGATGGATTATGGATGGATCAAATGCCATAGCTAATCCATCTCTAATTTGTCTCAAATCTTTCTATAATGAATTATTTTATGTTCATCTGCAATTCGTCGGTAAGCCATCGGGAACTAAAGACGGATTAAGGATGGAAATAAAATTTCTGTCGCTAATCTCTCGCAAATCTAATATTTAACTTTTTAAAATATTATTAAATCCGTCCGTCGTAAATCTGTCAAGAAACATTAAATTTATGGACGGATTATCGGCGAATCTGTTGTCATAGATAATCTATCCCTATTCTGTCTCAAATATTTTAATAATAATTTATTTTTTACGTTCGTCTGCACTTCGTCGGGAATTAGGGACGTCATTTCTTGTTGTCGAATTTCCACCGGTAATCTATGTTTTTCTAGTAGTGCTAATAGTCAAGATGAATTTAAACTAAAAAGCTAAGAAAGGAAATACATATTTGTACCAAAAATTAAAGAAATAGTAAAAATAAAATAAAAATTAAAATGTTTCACGCGATTTAACTTTCATTATATAGCTTGATGAAAGTCATTACATAGGAATACAAGGTAAGCGGGCAATAAGCTGCGCCGCTAATCATTTTTGTATAAAAAGACTAAGACGTTTAAAAACTACATTCATAGATCGTGGCGTCATAACATTACTGTGCATGACCCGTTGGATCCTTCCAA
>JAOEHQ010001776.1:0-19095 GCA_025447715.1 Asclepias incarnata
GAACTATTTTGAAGGAATGCGATTCCTTAAGTAATGGACCATTCCATTACAAAGTGTTAAACAAACACATTTTTTTATTCCATTTGAATAAACGATTCCATTCTCCCGCTTCCATTCAAATCTACCAAACGCAACTGCCTTAGGTAGATTGGAATGAAAACAACAATGGAATGATGTATTTAAATGGAATGGAAAAAACGTGTTTGGTTGGTAATTTGTAATAGAATGATCAATTACTTTAGAAATCTCATTCCTTTAAAAACATTATATAAGGATGACTCTTATTTTCCCATTCCATCTTAGAATGGAATCAAAATTATATAAAAACCCTTGTCATTATGTTACTCCGTATAATTTATAAAGTAGTAAGGTCAAATAAGTCTTTTTATATAAATTTTTCATTCCATTCTTAATAACCAATGATAAGATAAATATACAAAGGAACATAATCACCCATTTTGTTCTATTCCCAATTTCATTACCTTATTCATTACATTTTAACACCATTCCATTCAGTTCAATTAAATATAAAATCTATTAAATATAGCTTGTTGGGGTCACATAAATAAATATTGAACTAATACGTTGAACCATTTTGTGTAACTCATTACACTTGTTAGTGCCATGTCATCATATATATATAAATATTAAATAAAAAAAGCACATTTCATTAATAATAAAAATAAATACAAATACATTGATAACAAATTTAAAAAAAAAAGAACTTTAAAAAACTTGCAAACTAATTATCAAGATTACATTGTTTCCAAACGTGTTGTGCAAGATCTTTTCAAATGTCGCGATGTGTATTTCTTTGTCGTATTAACATGTTATTATTATATAAAAATAACTTTGTTTCAATATTAGTCGAAGAAAAATAAGTCATTGCTCTTTTTGGACTACAATAAGTTATACACACACATATTTCTTTTTTACTGTTCATTTCTTCAAACATTCACATGTCAACATAAACAGATGCAGTAGGGTGCATTGTATTATGATACACCTATTTAATTGAAAACCATATCTGTTGTTCTATTATTAAAGCTTATTGCGAAGACACTTATTACGAGGACTTGTGAATATACATAAAAAATAATTCATTTTGCGATGACATATTCTCGCTCTAAGACTTGTTCTCACAATAGGTTTTGTTAAACTTTTTATTATATTTTATTACTTTTTTATTTTTAATATTAATTTAGTAATACTTTAATTATTTGAATTTATTATGTTCATTATTTATTCAATTTATTCATAACATATTAAATCAATTTAAATTTGTTATATTTGTTATTTATTAAATTTTTAGTATGTTGAGTCTAAAAAATATTTTATTTTTTTAATCTTTGACTTTAACTGTGAAAAACAAAAAACAAAAAGAAAAATCTATACTACCTTATAAGGCATTTATATAGTGTCTTAAATTTTGAATTTTTTAAACATTACCATTTTTAACTTATTATTTAATGTTTTGTTATATTATATATATATATATATATTGATTTTACATAACAATTTTTATTTATATATATTTTTATCAATAACAACAAATACAATTTTCATATACATGTGTTAGACAATTCAGAGCCGGCGGTCGGCGAAACCGATCGCCGGACACCATCGCCTTTTAACTTCAACCATCCACCACCCCGCAATGCGCGGGTATTATTTCTAGTTAGAGATGACACATTGGGTCAGATTTGTTGCCTATATTAACAAGATAGTAAAACTTCAGGGGTCAAGTAAAACTAATGATTGTATGATGGCTTGCCCTTAGGTTGGTTTACGATTTTTATCTGGTGACATCATGTGGAGCAATGCTCGTTGCATAGCCATGCTTCAGGCATTTCAGAAAGTCATCGAGGGCTACACGACACCACCTGAGAAAACCCTAGCTAGAGATTTAACTGCAAAGATCAACAGCTTTGTCTCTTTTTTGACAGAATGCAGACCCCTTTCAATCAGTATGGGAAATGCTATTCGTTATCTAAAAGCCCGCATTGCAAAGATAACATTGACTCAAACCGAGTTAGAAGCAAAAACGTCTCTGTCTGCAGACATTGATCGTTACATTAAAGAGAAGATAGTACTTGCAGACCAAGTAATAGTTGAACAAGCAGTTACAAAGATTCGTGACGGAGATGTTCTTCTCACGTATGGTTCATCATCCCTCATTGAAATGATTATGTTGCATGCTCATAAACTTGGGAGGCAATTCCGGGTAGTAATAGTTGACTCACGCCCACATTTTGAAGGTCAACAACTGCTTCGTAGGCTGGTTGAAAAGGGTTTGAGTTGTACATACACTCATATAAATGGTGTTTCTTATATTATGCATGAAGTTACAAGAGTTTTTCTTGGGGCTGCCTCTGTGTTCTCTAATGGCACAATATATTCGACTGTTGGAACTGCATGTATTGCCATGGTGGCTCATGCCTACCGTGTCCCAGTTTTGGTTTGTTGTGAATCATACAAGTTCCATGAACGGGTGCAACTTGATTCAATATGTTTTAATGAACTAGGTATGTTTGCTTTTATGTTTCTCTTTCATAAAGGTGACCAAACGGGCGAGTTGGGTAACATGTCAAAACAGGCTGGTGAAGTTACATGCAAGCATTTTTTTTTGCTATAAGTGTGTATTATATGTTAACGAAAACTATATTGTTACAATAATTATATTTGAAAAAGTTAAATGAACAAGTTCAAGAGGAACGCATTACAAAAACAGTTTTGGTTGAAATTTTGACTCTTTTAATCTTAGCTAAATGTTTTGAGTTGACCTGTTTATACATGTTCCAAGGTTTCTACTACTTTGGGCTAATGAATATTTGTTAATCAGTTTTTTATATCGTGCATCACTTTGCAGGTGATCCTGATGTCATAGCTAAAGTTCCTGGAAAAATGAAAAACTGTTTAGATGATTGGGCTAACAAGGAAAATCTGAATCTTCTGAATTTGGTGTGAGTTTTCTGAGAAGTTATAGTTGATATGAGTGAAACTATCTTATTACCAATGATTTTTAATATGTTCATTTGTAACAGCTATGATGTTACTCCCGCGGATTATGTCTCTGCGATAGTCACCGAGTATGGCATGGTAAGCCTATTTCACTTTCTGATATAGATGTCAAATGGATGATTTTTTGCGTGTGCCGCAACAGTTTTTGGTCCTTTTAAAATATTGAAATATAGTTTGTGTTCAATTTGTTATAAAACTATATTAATATTTTATCACAAAAAGAACCTCTATTCTTTCGAATAATGAGATTTAGGATATTTTCTGTGTTAAATTTACAATTTGGGCTGTGTTTGAGCTCTTTTATTTACCTATTAAAGGTAAAATATTACCCAAATCGGTGACTGGGTCATAAGAAAAGGTGTTAAAATTGTCACCTCCAAATAGCAAGGTTCTTATAAAATTTATTATTATTTTAGCTGAAGTAACAGAAAAGAAACACAATACTTAACTTTTATACACTTCTTTAAACCATAATAACGCAGCCCATACAAACACGTTGTCAATTTCAACATCAATTTGGTCAACAAGCAGTAAAAGAACACAATGCAAGATTGGAGAGAGCTCATGTGATATTCATAACTACTTGCTCAGATCAATGTATGCAACCAACTATAATGCTTTATTTAATTTAATGTTGTCTATTGATTCTATTCAGATCCCACCCTCAAGCGTGCCTGTGATTGTGCGAGAATTTGGGCGAGATCATTTGGTATTATAGAACTCCAAATTCCAGCCTAGACTAAATGTGGAGCATTTGTTGATGAATGATTCTTTGCTGATTATTTAAAATAAAGAGTGTGAGCCATGGTAATTGGCTGGTATGCAACATGCTTTTGGTAGGCTACAAAGCTTTTAAAAGTAGATTTTCTTCACTCCCTAGTTATAGCGTAGTGGAGGATACAAAAATAGAAGAATACGTTTAAGTAATATATACACTTCTTTATACGCTAAGATTTTAATCTTTTTAGCAGAAATTTTGGAAATATGTTAGCTAAGTTCCGTGTGTAAAACCGAGTGTCTACATCTTATTAAGGTAATTTTGTGTGACTGCGAACCCGTGGATGTTTAATCTCTTGGTTTTGCATACAATTTGTGTGTTTTTTTGTTCATTTCTGACATGTTATTTGGAACTGATTAAGGTTATGTTTGGTAAAACTAGCTAGTATTTGGTAGCTGGTAGCTAAAACTTTTTAGATATATTTAGGTGTTTAACAAAGTAGCTGAAGCTATTGATAGAAGGTGTAAAATGACAAGAATGGACAAAAACTAATAGTTAATAATGGAATTAGTTGGTAATTATTTGAATTAAGAGGGGTATTAATGTAATTTAATTGTCCAACAGCTTCGAACGCTAAAAGCTAAACGCTTGTTTATGTAGCTTTTAGAATTAGAAGTTATTTGTGAAAGTAAGTAGATTGTAAAGCATAGCAATCAACTGTTAGATTGTTGCTGTACCTAGTCGTTATGAACATAAATACATAACAGTTTGTTTAAAGTGGCATGAGTTGATTCCTGTAAATTACGATATACTCAAATCTTGCTAAAATACTGCCAGAATTGGTTCGAAACTTTGATCTGCAACATTGTCTTGTCATCCCAAAACAACAATATTTAGGCCTTTAGGGTATGTTTGGTTTGTTAAAGGATTGGGAATGATATAGGTGTCAGGTATAGTTACGAAGACAACGAAAAAAGATTAGATATTTATGTATTTGAAAAATATTTATGTAATCGTTATAAGTAATATTAAATTAAATGACAAAAGAAGAATGAAAAAGGTGCGTTTAGTATGGAGAAATTAGGTGAAATAAAATGATGGGAAAAAATGAAATGTAAAAAAAATAAAATGAAATTGGCTAAGAAATGTAACAGACTCCATTGTTTGGTAATGACATAGAGAGAGATTGACCCAAGTAATATATAAGAAATCAATCAATTCTTCTATTAAGACAGATAAATGAAAATGAAATTTAATTACGATAGTACCACAAGTTTGTTCGATACATGTTAATTTTCACATTTTTACAAAGCTAACAAACATAAAAAAAAAATTAAAAAATTAATTTAAAAAAAACAAAAAAAAAACAAACTTCTTACTGACCATAAAATAAACCATATCAAAATAAACACTGGATAATCAATCAACATTACATGAGAGAATACTGATGAAGTTGTTTGGTCCAATAAAAAGTCTTTAACTTTGAACCAACATTTATGATTTATGCCTGGAGACATAATTTTCTGCATTCAAACTGAGCCTATACCCCTTGCAAGATTGACACCAAAATTGCTCTTCCATTATGATTCATTATCAATCATAACAACCTGCTCTTCCACTTTGATTCATCAAAACTACAAATTTCAAACAACTCATGAACAAATAAGTACATTCCATCCAGAAATTTCGTATGGTAATTAAATGCTAAAGTTTCAAAAACTTGATCAATATACCAAATTCACACATCAATACAAACTAACAAAATATATCGAATGATAGATCCCATACTAACTTGAACCAACATAATAACCCTTTCATTTCAAACATGGACATATAATCAATCAAACAGCTATAAAAACACTATTATGTTCCATAGTTAAATAATTCCAAGGGATTAGTGCATGAAAGTGCAATACACTACACTTGTTTTGCTATTGTGTGTATCCAACTTTAAAAACCTCTATTGTGTGTATTTAACTCTTACTTTTTCATAATTGATGTATCCGGTCACCTAGATAATAAGTAACCGGTCACTTTCTAGAATGCGATACATACAATAGCAAAAACGGACAAAGTTGGATACGCATAATAGCAAAAACGGACAAAGTTGGATACATAAAATAGCACGACTGGCAAAGTTGGAATTGGATACACACGATAGCAAAACAAACAAAGTTAACCGGTCCCACATCAAAAGTTTACCTGTTTTATCAGATTGGAATTGGATACATCAATCGTGAAAAATTAAGAGTTAATACACATAATAGAGGTTTTTAGAGTTGGATACACACAATAGCAAAACGAGCAAAGTTCATTACATGCACTAAACCCTTAATCCAAATCAAAATAGGAAACACGGCAAATACATACCTGTAATTAATGGCGGTGAATCCGGTGATAAGCAATCAATGGCGATGAGAAGCAAGCAAGAGAGATAAGCAGATTACAAGAGAGAATAGAAGCTCAGGCTTTTCCTGAGATATCCAAAAAATGTGCAAATCACATGCTTATCTTTTTATACTTACTTCTTGTTGGACCAGCCCAATTTCTCAGTAAAAGGGGCAGAGAAATCTTCGTCAACAAAACTGAATTCTCTTCATTATGGGTGGAGATCAATTTACAAAGAAACTGAATTCCTAAGAAATTATCATGTCTCCGTGTCAGCAATTTCCCGTACTACCAAACGGGGTAAAATGAAACTATTTCCATTTCGCTAGCTTCAATTGCCCTACCAAACACACCCCACACGAGAATTGAATTTGAATTTTTAATAATAAAGAAATTTGTTGTCAGTAAACCCTCATGTAAACCCCCTTTCTAAGGGTGGGGCAAACAACAAGTTACAAGTCATTTCTTCTACGGATTCTTGATTCTCACAAAAACTAGTGTTTTGCATCTGCTTTTTCTCCTTTCTATACACCTCATACTCGACAACTCTGCCACCTTTTTCAAGACCACCCAATAACACATGGTAAGTTCCAATAGCAACAGGAATCCCCACGTCCTTCATCTCTTTGAAAATCTGGAGTCCTTTAGAAGTGTTTCTTGAAGCAAAGTAGGCCGCCATTAAGGCAGTGTAAGTTGTTGTGTTCTTCTCATCATCATTTAACAAGTCAAACACTTTAGCAGCTAAAATGGGCTTTTTAGCACACCCGAGCTTGTATATCAACAATGCACTCTGATTAATTCCAAGAAAGATTCCATCTTTGAACATTTCCTCAACAATATCCATAATATTTGGGAAAAAGTTTGTCCTAATAAACAAACCCACCAAGGAAAGATATGAAATTTTCTCAAATTTTATTCCCATTTTCTTACCATATTCATATGCCAAAACAGCACCATGAGTCCTGTCATGAGCAGTGTATGCTTCCATAACTGATGCAATAATCTTGGAAGTTAACAGAACGTTCTTGACCATCATCTCTTTAAGCAAATAATCAACACCAACAAAGTGTTCTCTACTCAAAAGATATAACACAAGCCGTTGATCTATGGAGTTTGTGTCAGAATTAGTATCATCTAGGGGTTCCACTTTCTTGTTGTAATGGATAGATAAATGACGATTTGATTCCTTAAGGAGAACATCTTTTTGCCCTGCATTTCTTAAAGTTTCGAGAGCTTTTGTATATATAGGTTGGCGCAGAACAAGGAAGTTTTCTTTCATATACTGAAGAACCTTCATCATAACCCTTGTTTCCCCTGCTTTGCAACAATTTTCAACTAAGATATTGCATGTAGCTTTATCAGGTTGAATGCCCGCTTCTTGCATCTTGATAAAGATGTCTAGGACCTCGCTGAATTTGCCTGAGAATAAATGAAGCTAACTCCACTTAATGTAAGAATATTCTAACGTGTCAATGAACATAAATACACAAACACTCTTCTACACTAGACTACTAAAGAATCTGAATGTGTAAGGCTTGTGGTTGATTAATGCAAGTCTTAAAATAACTTGACGCATAAGTGTAGGTAAAACACGGCCGGGCTGGTTAATAGCTCAAAATGGGTTATTTTAGCATACGGCCATACGTTGAAACCAGGTTGTATAACTTTACCTAAAACACTTTCTTGTCCATATTCTTTAACTTTATATAAATACTTAAATGTCTTAAATACGATTACAAAGAACATGCTAATATGTTATTACAATAATAATCCGACTTAGTTTAGTGATTTAATTGCTTGTATACTGCTATGCATTGAACATACACTTAGTTAGACATTCGATCTACTTTAATTCGTTTACTGTGTATTTATGTAGTTTAACTTTTTGTATTTTATCTATTTGAACTGTTAGAAATCAAAAATAACAAATATCAACCAATTTATAAACAGAAGTATATAGGTTGAAATTGGCATCATTAGGTATATCTAGAAACCAACTTCTGATTACCAAAGCAAAGAGAAAAACACACACAATATCATATGTTGTGTCATGAAACTTTTGTTCATGAGTTGCGTTTTTGCGGACAAAAAAGCTTTTCATCTTGAGCCACAAACCATGGGATGCATATCTCATACTAAATCAATTATGAACCTAAAACTCTTATTAGCTTAAACTTATCTAGCATGTCTACTGATCTAAATTTCGATTTGCCTGATCCACTTTGCATAATAAACGATAGACTACAGATAAGAGAAACAACATAAAAATAAATACTAATGATATGAACATATAGAAACAACAACAAAAAAAATCACACTCACCACAACCAGCAAGATGCTCCATCAATACGGTATAAGTAAAACAATTCGGGGGACAACCAGACCGAATCATCTCCTTATAAACCTTAACAGCTTCCTTAACTCTCCCATGATCAAAAAGAACTTTTATATAAGCAGTATACGTAACAACAGTCGGATAAACCTCTTTATCCTTCATCTCCTCCCACAACTTCACTGACCCATCAACATCCCCATCGTTCGAAAGCCAATGCAGCATTGTAGTATACGTAACAACATCAACTTTGATCCCATTCTTGACCATTTGGTCAAACACTAAACACATTGATGAAATCCGCCTTGCTTCCCCAAAAATATCAATCATTGTCGTATACGTAAACTGATCATGCTTAAAGTTTTTCAACCAGGATGCCCAGTTAAAAAACAACCAAGCCTTTTCCATTGGTGGGTGTGTTTTAAGAACTTGGTTTATTGTATAAGAATCCCATTTTATAGTTAAAGTTTGTAACTTTTGTTGAGCTGAATCCCAAGTCGAATATCGAAGTATATTCGATATGGTTCGGATTGTATCTTTCATATATACAACTTTTGGGGGGTTTGTTACATTTTCTTTATGCAAATTCTTTAAAGTTTTGATCTTTTTGAAGTTTTTGGTGATTTTGTTGGTGGCTTTGAATTGGGGTTGTGAATGAAAACAGAAATAGAAAAAAGATCTGTGAATTTTTAGAAATCTAAAGGTGTTATAATAAAAATTCATGATGAATATATTAATTAACGAAAAAAGGTTTATATGTTACTACCTGGTATTATAAAGATTCGACGCCGGTGAGAATTCTGGTGGCCGGCCGGCCGGCGAGTGGAGGAAAATGGAGTCAGAGTGGGGTTTAACAAAGAGTGTGAACTGTGAACCAACATATGGGTTAACATGGTGTAATACACTCAAGCAAGCTGGAGACGGCTCGATTACCAGAGTTCAAGTTCAAATAGCTAATCGATACTTTCGGATTGGCTCGGTTTTATGGACGGGTTAGCATACCAACTCGCTGACAGTTGATAAATTTAAACAAACTATAAACAGATTAAATATTAGGCATATATAAAATACCCAAACAAACCGGCCAACTCAGTAACAAGTCAGTAAATTGTTTCAGCACACTGAACAAATATATTGAACCCATTTTGACTCCAATCCAACATACCTAATATAAAATTAAAAACACTATATTAAATATACATACACATATGCTTTAAAAAAATCAAGCTGGTCGCACAAACTCAATTTGCCTTCAATTTGTTTGGGAGAAAATTGGGCAAACAAATTGACAATGCAATGGAAGCAAACTGATGTTCAATTTATTCAGTCAGCAAACTGGGCAAACAAACCGAACATTGGAGATGACCTGAATGAATATGACAAATATATAAGCATGCGCAATTGAAACGATACATAAAAGATTAGCATGACCCCTACGCAATAATTACACATACAAATCGAAAAATGGTCCAACTTTTTTGGCTGTTTAAAAAAATAAAAACAAAAACAAAAAATAGGCCTAAAAATTTAAAAACAAATTGTTAATCAATTCAACTATTGACATATGTATTTCACTATTTCTTTTTATTTATCTCTACCTTTAAAAATGACTCAATAAAATAAAAAGCATATGCTTCAATTAATAAGAGCTAACTAAACAATCTCTTATAAAAATAATGAATTTGAATTTCAAAAGGAAGCAAAAGCATTTGATATGAATTATCGTATAACAACAATGATAGTAAAAAAAAAAATGACTATATCATATTTAATTTCATAGAAAACTCAACTAATTTCAAATTTCAAATTTTATTTGTGATTTAGGATTGACATTTTACAATATTTTCATATTATTAATTATTTTAATAAATTAGTTATAATTAGTAAACAATTAATTAATATCTAGATCTCAAAAGACTTATTGACGTTAACAATTAGTTGACAAATTTTTTTTTTTTTTACCATAATCAAAATGAAATAGTTTACCCTTTGTATAGTTACTTTAGTTAAATATTATGGCTCAATAAACTGAGAGAGGTGGTTGGACGGAAACAAGGTGGTTTTATGTATCAATCTATCAATAAATATCTACGAAGGAATGGCAAGAAATAAACAAAACTCAGCTGGATCAAGCCGCCGTGATATCTTCCTTTGAAATTTGAGATCGTCTAGAGAGATTAAGAAAATTTACTTCATGATTGATATAATAATTCTAGTATTATTTTTATTATTATTGACGTATGTAGTTTTAAATCCTCACTATTAAGAAAGTGCCTTCCTATTTCCACCATGTTGAAAGCTATTTCCACCTCTTTGAAGCTTAAAACACTTGTACAGTATGCAGTATGTGTTGTACGGTCCTTTGTCTCTTGTGGTGAAAATAGCAACACCCTTAAGAAACCATCAATTTTGAACTTTTAATTTTGTTTGATTTTACATTTTAAATCTCATTTATTTAGCTTTTAATTAAAATACAACAGTAAATCCTGCTGCTGCATAACAATATGTTGAGAAATCTGTTGGTTGGTAAAAGGTTGCACATAAAAATTGGTAGGCAAATGGTAAAAAAAAAAAAAGCGAAACAAATGGGGTCAGAAAATCTTTATCCTCTACAATCTGTACATGAACAAATCACTAGTCCTAAATATATATACATACATTTTCAAACAAACCCAAAACACACCCATTTCCCTTGTTCAAATCACAAACATCATTTGTGTTTCTTCTCAGAACCGCCTGCCACGTTCGCTCCCGCCCCTGCCAACTCCATCAACCTCTCGTAATCTATCTCCGTCGACTTGTATTTCAACTTCATCCCACGCTCGGTCCATGATCTAACACAAAGAATAGCCTGAATACTGGAATGTGGAAGTGATTGTTTTGCCTTTTCAACCTCATCCCCTTTACTGCAAAACAAATCCTCGGGTGGCATTGAAGTCGCTTGAACTGCCAAGAAATCACGGGCCATTGAGGACAACCGTGGGTAACGTGTGCTATTCACTTTCCACCATTCTAACACGTCAATAGGAATTGGAGCTAGGGGCTCGGATAAATATTGTGTGAGCTCATCTGTTGAACTTCCCATACCAGCCCTTCGTCTTTTCCGGGCTATTTCCTCTGCAAACGACACATTACCCCCTCCATCATCTAATTCTTGATTTCCGTAAGATGTAGAGATAGAAGAGAAATGGATATTTGAGTAATTTCTCACAAAGTGGCTCCTTGCTTCTTCAAGATAGCTTTCCAAGTTGAGACTTTCAGGAATTAGTTCTATTTTTATACGAGGGTCAAGAATTGCAGTCATGTATGTGAATATGTTTGAAACTTGGTCATTGTAACTTCTCAGTTTTGCAGCCATGTCAATTGCTGCATTTTTGAGCCAGTCTGGACTGTGACGGGATTTACTACATGCGGTTATAGTCTCGGAAATGTGATCCATGAAGAAAAGAACTAATCCTACGGTTGGTAATTTGTTTGTGCATATGTCGTTTGTGGTCTTGTAGAATGGTTCTAGATATGCGTGCATGAGATTGATGGCATTTTTCTCAGCTGAATTTAGCAGCAACCTACCAAGCGTTTCTTCGTACTTCCTAATAATACCTTCCATAGATTTACCTGCCTGCATATTCATGAAAAATAAGAAGAAAGAAGACCACATACAAGTTCGGGTTAATTGCATATAAAGGAAACCAACTATGTTCCAATTTCTATTTCAGAAAACCCTTCTAAAACTTGTGATGTAAACATTCACTCCAGGTAACCAGTTTATTAGTGTCGCGTCAAAAAATAGTCAACATTTTGGCCAGCTAACCTCTACGGTATAAAGTTTGGGTTTTCATGGGTAGAAACAAAGGTAAATGGTTTCTCTGAGTTACGCCTAAATATAGTGAACGCTTTCAAATGTGTTGACAAGTCATCTACTCATCCACCATGTCGGCATTTTGAGTGTGCAGACTACCTCATGTAGAAAATGTTGAAACTCAGTGTTTTAATGGCTGAAAACAAAGTTGGTTGCTTGAAATAGAAATTGGACCATAGTTAATTACCCGAACTTCTTACACAATTAACCCGAAAGATAAACACTGGAATACATTTATAATATACCTTACGAACAATATCAAGCATTTGATAAGTGCCACTCCATCGGGCTGACACGTCAAGGGGAATTTTCCAATTACCTTCTTGATAATTTGTTGTAAACTGACTAAAATCCTCTATCATCTCAGGTGATGAATTAATCTCCAATGCAAACTCCCTAATCTTAGCAATTACTGATTTAGTTGACCTCAAACCATCATCTATAACAGAATTTAATGTATGAGCGGCACAGGGAACATAGCAAAAGGGGTTAGCTTTCTGGCTATCAAGATCTTCTTTAAGAGTGTGACATGCATGTATGGCATTTGTGCTGTTATCATGAGTACATGAAAGAACTCTATCTTCTAAGTTATAGAATTTCAGGACTTTAATTAGTGTGTGATATATTTCTGAACTTCCACAAGGCGAAGGGACCCGAGATATATCAAGAAGCAACTTGTGGAAGGACCAGAGGTCATCGATCCATTGACAACTTATGCTCATGTAAAAAATTTGTTGGTATGATGTCCAGAAATCAAGGGTAATTGAGACTTTTGACGTAACATTTGCTATCATGCACCGTATGTCTTCCCGCATGCTTTTGAAAACTTCATGAATTACTAAGTGAAACTTCTCAGTAGGCCAGATTTGGACGGGTGGATTGACAAATTTAAAGGAGTTCGATAACCATTTTTCTTCAAATGTAGAAGGAGGTAAAGATGCTAAAATGAGCCATTTTATGAGCAACCAGTTTAGATGGTCAAGTTCTGCATGAGACATTTTGACTTGGGTTTGAGGCTTTTTCACCACTATAATCGGTTGTGGGCTTGGGGTGGAAACGGTGTCATCTGACTTATCATATCCTGGATGGCGGTTGCTGAGATGCCTGCCCAAATTGCCTTCACCAATAAAAAAGGCGAAGTTGTTTAGGTTAAAACTTATGAATATATCAGACTCTTGTTAGAGGTGGTACTTTTGAGTTTTAACCCATTAACTAAGAATGGAGTGATTTGAATATAATATAAAATTAGCTAAAACATAAGCGGCTCAAACTCTGTCCGTAATGTATTTTCGATGTATTGAAATCTACCATATCATTTAATTTAAAAAAAGAGAATAATTTTTGAAGTAATTCATTTTTATAATCATATTTGACACATTAACTGTTTAATATACAAAAATGGACAAACATTGTTTGGGGCCAACTTGTACAAACAATTACCCATTTTCATCAGGTAGCCAACCTGCCTATTTTACTACCTCTGGGTCAAACAGGATAAAAGTGGCTCAAAATGTATATTTTCAAGCATAAACCTTTGGAAAATGCTAAATGCAGCCCTTAGGGCTGCACTTAACGTGCATAAAAAAGTTGTACTTTCCATATCAAAAGCCCACCCCCTAAATTTTATGGTAAGTGTATAACTATTTAATGCACCTTATATACAGCCCTTAAGGCTTTGTTTAGCAAAACACTAATAATAATAATAATAATAAAAATTAGTAGTATATTTTAATAAGGAAAATAAAATTATGGAAATAAGTTTAGAAAAGATCCACCAATTTATATCATCATCCAAGCAAGGAATTCGGTAGTTTTGATAGTTAAGTCGGGGGGTGTTTGAGCGTCACTAGGCTATTGAAGCTTAATTTGATTGATTAGTTAACCACTACGTACTTTCGACTCTAACTCGACTCAACTCAACTCGGATACTTAATTATATCATCATTAAATTGAAGTATATATTAATTAATTAATGTACGTATCCAATAACACCTTTGAAGCTTGATTTGATTTGATAACATCTTTCTTTATCATGTTAACACAAACAATTTCAAATTCTTAATTTCCACCAAATTAAATTCCTTAATTTTGAACCAAACGGCTATTATTAAGTTTGCTAATTAACAATCATACATAAACAACGTACATCACTAATTAATATATTAATATATATATATATATATATAGTAGTAAAGTAAAGATTAGTGGTAGGGTACCTGAGGTAGTAGGGAAATTCGTCAAAAGTGATTTTGCTATCTTTGCCATCAACAATCATACTAAGCATTTCACGTTCCATTGACAGTGAAGTAAGTCCAACATATCCGGAAGATGATGAATCATCATCATCACCACAACCAATTCCAGTCCACCTGCTCACTGTCTTTCCCATTCCAATCCCAACTCCAACTCCAATCCCCACGCTCAGAGCCGACATAAACAACTGCTTCTTCTCCATCTTAATTAACTTCTTATATATAGTATCAATTAAGCAAATTAAAACAAAGCTGGAGCAATTAAGCTATATAAGCTAGCACTTATCTAGTAGGAGTAGTATTCAAGGATCCCGTACGTACGTACCTGGTTTGTTTGATATTTATGTAACCTACCTAGCTAAATAGATCAAATCTGTTCAGCTAGACGTACACACACAAAAATATAATCATCACATGCAGATTTTTTTCTTGGTGTATATATACACACACAAACAGCGAGTTTAATCAAGAAGTCAAAGAGGGAGGGTCAGGAAAAGAGGCTGGTGTGGTACATATCCGGTGGCGGGGATAATAGAGACGGTGGCAAATTAAAGTGATGATCGATGGTTGTGACTTAATTACTACAGGTTTATTATATATATGTGTTTGGGGGGGTTGGTCTTGGATATATGGATGGGGTTAAATTCCCAATCAAAATGGCGGGGGAGTGGGCCTTCCTCAATTTCACGAGTAGCTCACGTGGTGTGTGGACATACGCACATATATACACGTACGTCCATTCCATATACGTTGATTCCATCAGATCCATCCCATATATGAAACAAAAATATTTTATAATAATCTATAATACATTATAAAGAGGGAACCCCCTCCCCCACCTCTCAAAAGATGAGTTGATCAGACTATATTACCCCTCTTTTTTGTATTGCTTTTTATCTTACCCTAAGTAAACTTCCAATTCTACCCCTCCCATCCCTAAATCACTCACACGATCCATGTATCCATCCCCAAATCCATCCCAAAAAAACACACTCACGCATCCATCTCCACCCACCGGCGGCAACCACCACCTTCCATCACCACTGCCACCATCAATCCTCATAACCATCGTCGTCAATCACCAACCCCACATGCTTCACCACCTCCGGCGATTACCACCGCCGTCAATCACCACCTCCGTCGTGAATTATTTATTTCTATATATTTGTTTTATTTTTAAAATTTATTTCTTCTAAATCTTTTGTTATATGTTTCAGATCTGGTGGAACCAAGTGTGATCTCATAACCGCCGTCAATCACCACCACCGTCAATCACCGCCATCGCCATCACACACACACACACGCAGTGAGACCCAGATCCCCCCCCCCCCCTCTCTTCTCCGGCCACCAACACCATCTGCGCGCCACCTTCTCCGGCCATCTAAGTAATAATTCATATATTTTTCTCATATGTGGTCGTATTTTTAATGTATTTTTCTCATATTTTTCGAAAATCCATATACTTTTCCCACCGTCAAATTAGAAACATCATTGGAAACATCATATTAATAGATAATCGGTATGTTTAATACTTCATATTTTTAATGTATTTTTCTCATATTTATTTGTTTTTAATCTTTTAATTTTTAATGTATTGTTCAATAATTATCATTTTTCTTTTAGTTTATTTTTCAAATTTATTTGTTCTGCTTTTTTTTTTCAATACGTATATATTTTTTGGAGTGTATTGCGGATTTGGAGAACATATAACATCGACACGTAAAAGGAAAGGAACATGATAAAGGAAAACGTAAGGAATGCTATAATTTTTTGGGGATACAGAACTTTGGATCTTTTTATGAATTAGGGATGCTATTGAAAAGAAGAAAAGGCATACGAACAGGAAAAGGAAACCGATTTGTCTGCACAGGAAAAGTAGTTTGTTGTTCAATGATTATTCTTTCGGTGGATAAATGTGTGGGTCGGGTAAGGAAATCGATGAAAGTTTACATGCAGATCAAAGCAGGTAGGACCAGTCCAGTATGCTTTCTATGATTTGATTATTTTTGATTTTTTTTATGATTGTTGTGTGCAATGGATTATTCTTTATCAATGATCAACAGATTGATGTGTACCTGAAAAACACTGCGTTGCTGATCAAAAACCTGGAATTTCCAAAACCTGGTATTTATTTATGGGGTGATTCCTGGATTAGGTATTTCGCCTGATTAATTTACTTGGAATTAGCTTAGACTTTTCTTTATGTGTTAAGTTTGATAATAGCATGCAATTTCCAGTTCTGTCTTTTTATTTTCCGAGTTAGTGTGTTTATACGAGGTTACGTTTGTTAAAATCGCACTCTTCCATCCATGATCTTTTAGGTTGAATGCTCTATATGTTTTGTGAACAGATGCGTGCAATTTGTAGCACTTTCATGACCCTGTTCATGTTCATTTGTAGCCCCGAGTTACTAATTTTGATAGATTTCTGTAGAACCTGTTGGAGAGGTATGGATCGTTTCAGATATGCATGAAAGGAAAGCGGAAATGGCTAGACCAGTTGATTCCTTTATTGCACTTCTTGGTATGTTTAAAATCATGTCCAATCTTCTTGATTTAATACATGAAAGGTGAATTCATGGTGGCTATACTTCAGGAGGTTATGGAACCATGGAAGAAGTATTAGAGATGATCACATGGTTGCAGCTTGGAATTCATAAAAAAAACCCATGAGTTGTCATTTTTTCTAATGTTTGAGTTACTTGATCAAAACACAACCCGTAAGTTTCATGTTTGATTTCCTTGGGCAAGGGATTGCTTCGATAAAATTTTAATTTATGTTTCTAGGTTGGTATTCTAAATATTGATGGGTATTACAACAATTTGCTTGCATTATATGACAATGGAGTCAAGGAAGGTTTCATCAAACCTGTGTGCTAGGGACATTGTTTTATCGGCCTCAAATGCAGTAGATTTGCTGATAAAGATGGAGGTACCTCTTCTTTGCTGTCATTGTTTTATTTGACAATGGACTCTGCTTTTATTTTTTTTCTTTGGTAATCTGACATAAGGTAGACCATCCATTTTGGTACGGTTGAAGTACTTATAATTGAGTGTGATATATCATATATGGATCTGGTAATCTGACATAAACATGCTATAACTTTGGATGTTTGTATTGGCGGGTTATGAAACGATTTAGGCTTTTTTTATTTAAAATGTGTTATTGATTTAGTTTTGATTAAATGTTGTTTTTTGTTTTCAGTATCCAGAGTTTTATGAATTCTTGAAAGAACATGACAAAGAGCTTCTTGACTTTGAGGACGAGGTCAGTTTAAGTATAGAGCTTTTATGTGCTTCTTTTTAAATAAATGTGAACGATTTTATGGTGTTTGGATGTGCGTTTTCTAACTGGTTATCGTGACTTGAATAGTGAAATCAAATCATTAGTTGACAAATGTGGGAAACGTATTTTGTAAGAGTTCTACATTTAACTCAATAATGAGAAGATCATAGTCCGAATCATTTTTTACCAAACACTAAAAATATTATAATTGCAAAACCAAGTGACATGTTTTACTAAAATCAATTAATTTCTTAAAGGCTATGCATTTTTGACCAATTATTGTGATATCGTGGCATTTTGATAATGAAATTAATTTTACTTATTTGATAATGAAGTCCATTGATTATATTTTTATTTTTATATGTGATATCGTGGAATTTGAATTGACAAACCCTTACGGTTTGTTGTGTAAACTTCAAGTGACTATAGGTTGATTGTTATTGTTTGAATATTAGGACTGCAAGAATCATGATTAAATAGTCATCATAGTTGAAGTTACAGATAGTTAAAGTGATTTTATTTGAATATTCCTTTTGAAACAAGTCCTTATGTGCTTCTGAACATAGATGGATTATTTTGGCCTTAACTTCATAAAGTAAGTTGGAGTATACAATTTGATTATAACCAATGTTGTCATGTTATAGTGCCGTCATTGAAAAACAGGGATGGTGTAAAATTACAAGAAATTCATATCTCAGTTCTTCAACATTGCAAAATAAGAGGTTCAAAATTACTACTTTTAAAAAGTTCAATGGAATTGCACAGGGATATTAGTGCAGGTTTGACTCTTTTAAGTCAATGGCAGGTGATTACATTTTGGATTTCTATGGGTCTTGGAATACTTAATTGGTTTGTCTCATGTTGGTTAACAAGTTATGCAAAATTCTTTTCTGAGTGGTGTAACATAAAGGAAATTGATATGGATGAGTGTGTTAGTGGGTAAATCAATTAAAAGTGTCAATATGGGTAGAGTTTCAAAGATATCACACTTGGGTTAAGGGGAAGAGTTGCTGGTTTAATTAAAAAAATGCACGGTTATATATTTGTGTGTTAATTAATTAAGTATACATCCTCATTATGCATTTATGGATCTCTAGGCCTGTTTCTGGCTTTTAATATGGACAATTTTATGGTGTGAGTTTGCAAATCAATGAGGTCACAAAATACGATTAGGAGGAGTCTGGACTGAGGTCAGAGATGAAGGCAGCTAAACACATCTCCTTGGTATATACTAAAGAAG
>JAOEHQ010001787.1:0-19091 GCA_025447715.1 Asclepias incarnata
ATCTAACTTGCTTTAACAACGCTTCTGAGCACATTGTGAGGTCTCCTTTCAGTTTATGCCACCTTGCAAACAACCCCCAAATCTCCCCCCCTCCCCCACTTTTGGCAATTTGCTGCAAAACTTTACCAATCAACTCCGTTAATTGCTCAGTTTCTCGTGTTTTTCCTAATTGTAATTCTCCAACACCATTTACAATAGAATCAACATGCTCATTGTTCTTCCCTTCAATTTCAAGCATTATACTATCTAATAACTTAACGTCGATTCTTTTATTGTTAGTCATACTCAACACTTTCTGGGTCGCTTCCAATGCAAGACTGAAGTTGCCAGTATCTACTGCAACCTGACTGTAATTCTCCCACATCTGCCAGCTATCTCTTTTGAACTTCAAGGCTTCCTTGAATGCAATTAAAGCCTCCTTATTTCGCTTTTTGGCCATGTGCAAACAAGCAATATTATTCCATGCCTCCCCATTATCAGGATCAAGCTGAACAGCACGTGTAAAAGCATCCAATGCTTTATCCACATCCCGAGCCTTCAAAGCGGCAGCACCAAGCGCAAACCACCCATCTGGGTACATAGAGTTTATCGCCATAGCAGATTCCCACAAGAGTTTTGATTTTTCATATTCCCCTTTGTTGTATGCACTTCGTGCAAGTGACCGTTTTGCCCTTACGGACTTGTTTTCTGAAGCTTCCAAGGCTTTCTCATAACATGAATCTTTGTTTGTAACATCACCAAGTGAACACCATAATCTTGGGTCATTGGGTCGTTCCAAAAGACGGGTATTTATCAGTTCCACAGCAGCAGCTTTCTTTTCCAATAAACGGTAACAAAAGATCACATTATCCCATAGCTCAAGATCCTCATAAACTTTCACAGCCTCGCCTATTAACCCACAACTAACCAACAAATCTGCATATTCCTTACGAAGAGTAGGAATAGTAGGTAAATCAACACCAAAACAGCAATACATTCGCTCTGTTACTTCAGGAGAAGATTCATAAACACCTTGAACCACTTTATCCATCATTAAAATAGCCCGCTCCTTGGTTCTGCTACGGGTTTTCTCCCATCTTATACGCAACAAGTCACAAAAACATCTAATAATGAACAACAAAGATGGTTGCGAATCAATTGCCTCTATATATGGCGCCATATCCCACCTCTGCATTTCACCATGAGGAGAATTCTTCTCAATTAAAAGACATTGTGCCAAAATTAATGCTTGTTGGACCGGGCTCAAACTCCCAGAACCTTCATTGTTTTGTTCTATAAATCTCGGAGTCAACAACACATCAGACACATCATGAACCTGATGACCATGCTGAGAACCATTAACATCAGAAACACCATTTGTAGAACTCGAACTATCAGAAACCCCATTTCTAGAACGTGAACCATCAGCAAAAAGACGAAGCTGTGCTTTCAGATCCACCTGATGCACAGTCCGAAAACCTATTGAACCGCTAACAGAAAAAGAAAGCCCGGACACTTTCTCAGCCAACTCAAAACGCATTTTTGAAGAATCAACACGTCCATACCTAAAATCAATAATCCCCAATTCTAAATGCACCAAAGACACAACCTCACTCAAAACCCATTCTTCAATCCCCATCCAATACTTCGACGCTTTTTCTAAATCACCCAAATGATCCAAAGTCTCATTACCCAACTCCTGCAACTTTTCAAACAAAACCGAGGAATGCCTATCAAGCAGCTTCTGTTGAACTAACAACACCCTAGCTAACCACAACGAAAGCGTCCGAAAAATCACAGCTTTCTCATTTTCTTTCAAATAATCTCTAACTTGTAACAACAACAATTTAGCAAAAACAAAATATTCCAAATTCAAAAACTTCCCTAATAAATCAGACCCAGAAGACATCACCTCATTTCTAGCCCAAATTTCCAAATCATCTTTACCCAAATTCAAAAACAACGGAGGTAGCGTTACAGGCGGTCCGGTTACATTCGACTGTACAAAACCCAAAAAGGCAGAAACTGCAAGTGGGATTACACTAAATACCCTAAAAATTGAATCTTTTTGGTGGGTTTCTAATGAATTGATGAAATTAGTGACTGAAAATGACGGGTTTGTAAGAAAGTGGGCGAATTCAGGGGTTTGGGTTTCGGAATATTGGCCTGATTCAATTGATTGAATTAGGGTTTCGATTGAAGTTTGTAAGGGGTGATTGGAAATGGGGTTTTGGGTTTGGGTTTGAGTTTGGGGGTGTGAAAGTGTGCATTGAAGAAGACGAAGCTCGTAGTTGCGAAGGATTTGTTCCGCCATTGATTGATACAGAGAGAGTTGAGGTTTAGGGTTTGTGAAGATTAGGGTTTTAACTGTAGGGTTTTATTTGACATTTTACAAAAGAAATTTTATTGATACGGTTAGTCGGTGATTTTTGGTGAAACAGTGCTGCCGTCGATTTAAAAATATGTAATTTAAGTTATTGTTAATGTTAATGTTAATTCTTTTTTATTACTATTAAATTAAAGTATTAAAAAAATGATGAAGATTTATATATATATATATATATATATATGTCACGGGGTGAACAAAAACTGAACCGAAAGCAAAAAAAACCCAATGCAAACAGAAGAATTTAACCGAAAACCGAAAAACCCAACAGTTTTTGGTTTTGGTTTTTTGAAAACCAAAAATTTTGGTTCGGTTTCTGTTTTGTATGAAAAAAGGATCCATAAAAACCGAACCGAACAAAAAAATATATTGTTTAATTTATTTTTTATATATACTAGATTATATCGCGTCCATTAGAAGGGGTATACAAATAATCAAATTACATTACAAGAATTTTAGCTTTTTAAATTAAATGGATGATATCTCGTTCTCATCAATAACAAAGGAGTGATCCTGTAACTTTTGGATTATTTGTTTTCCTCATCACATAAGGTATCTCTTCAAGTATGATGATTTTTTCTTATTTATTTTATTGGTTTTTACTTATTCGTATTGTATTTATGTGAATTTTATAAGAAAGAATTGTTGTCATGTTTTGTTTGTATTCAATTTTAGAAATAGACCCCTACCCATTTTTCTTCTATAGCATGTTAATCGATTGTACGTTTTATGTTGTTAGTTACTACAAGTTAAAATTTATCAATGAATTTTGTCATTAGTTATTAATTATTTTTGAATATACAAATTATCATGTTTGTAATTTGAAATGGTTGTATAATTGTCGTTAATTATTTTTTAATATACAGATTAACATCTTTGTAATTTGAGATGGTTGTATAATTTTGTGTTTATGGCTGCAGTCTGGAATGTACAAAAGGCGGCCATAGTTATTCGGGAATTCACCACAAACTAAACAATTGGAAACAAATGGAATAGTTATTTATCAATGCACTAAACAATTGGAAACCTATTTATGTATATTTTTTCCTAAAAAAAAACATTTTCTATGTATGTATCAAACAATTTTTTTTACAGCCGTTCATCGCGTAGGTAAAATACCTAGTGTGTGTGTATATATATATACTAGAGGGGTATCCGCGCAATGCGGCGGCGGTGACGGTGTGGTGGTGGCGGAGACTGATGATGGTGGCGACAACGTCGAGTGGTGTAGGTAATTGATGTAAAAGTATATGATGTAAAAGAGGTAGTAATATATTTTAAAAGATAAGGGACTAATGATGTAAATTAAATCATTAAGGGTAGAATGATAATATTACATATACAAAAAATGTAACTTTCAATATGAGAGGTGTACAATTATTAGAAAGTAGTATAGATAAAGAGAGATTATACAAAGATTTCACCATTAACTCATACTACTTAGGTTTTCATTTATTATTTTTGTTTATTCATTTTATAAAATTTGGCTTTTAAAATCTTTTATGTTATGCGTAATTAATTAGTAAAATGATATATATGGTAATTAGTAAAATGATGTACACATTTATTAATAGTAGATGTTCATTAATAATAATAAAATATACTACATCCGTCCCAATTTAAATGTTCTATTTTGACTTTTTAAGTCTTTCTTTTCTATGTTTGACCGTAAATAATTTTGTTTGTTTTACATAATACTTGATGAAATTTATATCAATCAAAACAATTTTAAAACCCAATCCATTGATATATTTAATATCAAGTATTATATAACATAATCAAAAATATTTATGGTCAAAATTGAAAATAAAAGACTCAGCAAATCAAACTAGGACATTTAAAATAAGACGAAGTGATTAATATAATATATGGTAAGTATAATATTTATAACCAAAAAAAAACATAAAGATGCCACATAGGCAAAAATCCTATGTGGCAAGGCTAGAGAATAACCACATAACCACTTTGAGATAAAGATTTATATTAATACAGATTTATATATATATATATATATATATTCTTTATTACTTATGCTTTAGTAGATATGCTAATATATTTTGTTTTTGAATGTATAAAACAAAAGTAGTTATATGTTTAAAGTGAAAATATACAACAAGATCGATTCGGTTTAATAAATTGTATTTTGAATCAATGCATAAAAGATATAAATAGTTATGTAAGATCAATTGTATATTTTGAGTTTTAATCTTATTTATTTAACAATTAAATGTCTTATTTTTAACTTGATTAGCTCAAATTACTATAGTGTAATCATTGGGCATAAACTTTAAACTTTTCTAGCCCTAGTTGGTCCAAACCCACAAGTGATTAAAAACCGACTAATACCCAAAAACCGGCCTGAAATAGGCCAAACTGAAAAAACTGAACTATTTAAAACTGAAACTCAATGGTTTTAGTTTTTAAAAACCGAATTATTTTGGTTTGCTTTTCGGTTTTAGCCAAAAACCGACCCAAATCGAACCGTACTCACCCTTATATGCACTCGAAGGGGTGGCGAATGACGGTGAACCAGATGGTTCAAGGCTGGTTGATGAATGACGGTGAACCGAATGGTTCAAGACTGGTTAGGCATCTATTTTAGATGGAGTATTATAACATCTTAAAATTTATATTAAATATAAAATAATATATAAATGATATATGTGACTAATTATTGGAGTATTATAACATCTTAAAATTTAGATTAAATATATAAATAATATATGTGACTAATTTGTTAGGTTTTAAAAACATGTCTACAAATCTAGTGTTGACATCGTATCTATTCATTTTCTTTCTTAATCCTAACTTTGATCCACCATGTGTTAGCACCATATTTTTAGACATGTTTGTAGGCATGCCAAATTAGTCACATTTATAATTTTTCGAGAATTTATGTTATCACATAGTATAAAATAGCATCTTACATTAAAAAGTTCACAAACACAACATCAGCTTACTTGATATCAAGTTATATATGGTGATGTGCTTTTATAGTTTCATTATTAATTGTTATATATTAATCTAGGTGTTATGTATCTTCTACTTCATTTGTTATCACAATTTTTTATCAAAGGTTTAGTCTAGAATTGTTATCATTCAAAAGGACAAATATCATTGCATGTATCTTACTTTCTTGAGTAACAAATCGTATGAATGAATTTCCATAAGTTTAGATAACATTCAAACTATGAACTTCTCATGTTAGATATTCACCAAATGACAATTCACTTTTGAAAATCTTTCAATATCATTCGAAATCATTGCTTTTCCATGCTTCAGGTGACTACGATTACATGCTTCTTATAGGTTACTTTTACTTGAATATATAGTGCATGTGTGGTGTGCCTAAATCCTACTTCCTGCTTTCTCTCTTAATCCTTTACTAACTTCCGGTAAAAGAATCCCAACGTACATAATATCATATCCACTCATTAATTATATGTCTTTTACTGTTTTGGCAAAGAAAGGAATGGAGAAGAAAAAGAAACAACTATGATTACTAATGGCCTTCGCATTTTTTCTTGTATGATTTCACCATGAGAATGGAAAGAGAAGTGCAAAAGGATTAAACTTTCATTAATGCACATACATGAGCTTGGTCGCCACTCAAATCTCGTGCTTATGTGTATGTGCGGTCACTATTTGATAATTGAATTCCCGGCCTGATCGAGGAATCACAATAGTATTCCCTAGTTGAAGAATGACAATAACTAGTCCTAGTATTAATGGTTTAGTTTAAGAGAAGTCTTTAGTAGTTCCAAAGTTGGAGAATGATGTAGTAGCATAAAGTTATAGGAACCGTTATCAACATTCCAAATATAACCCTGAAACAACGAAAGTAGTAGATGTTACTTGTTAATAGTTTAGTCCTAAATCAGAAAAATCATGACATAAATCCTTCAACAAGTTTATACTTACGCGGTACTAAGAATTGTTGAATGAACATTGTATTCCTTAGCAAATACAAAAGGTACGATCCCTGCCGATAATGTAGCCTATATCAATGAGCAAAAGACTAATTTTAGATTTTCAGATTAAGACCTTATTCGAGATCGAATATATCAAAGAGGGATCACTGAGGATTAAAACGTACCTGAATAATGGAGATACAAAAGAGGGTACCATGGAGGTGAACTATGAAAGCTGCCACCGCCATTACTACTGGTCCTAATAGAAACTTCACCGCCATAGCAAGTGTGGCCTTTGATTTCCCACATGCTATTAACTTGGGTTGAAGCGCCATAAATAAACCTTGTAACATACAAATCAAAAGTAGTAAATTTAATCTAGAGACTCTTATTTCATCCTCCTAATTAAGCACATGATTAATTAAGACACATGGGAAAATAATAGATGGGGTGATGAGTAAGAATAA
This sequence comes from Asclepias incarnata, assembly GCA_025447715.1. Lineage (NCBI taxonomy): Eukaryota > Viridiplantae > Streptophyta > Magnoliopsida > Gentianales > Apocynaceae > Asclepias > Asclepias incarnata. The sequence continues at coordinate 6,744 of JAOEHQ010001787.1, forward strand.
ATGTATTAGGTATGTCAAATTTTGATGAAACTAAAAAGATTATTAGGCTAAAGATTTAAGAGGACATATCATTTTTCAAATATTACATTTAAAAATAATCGTTTTCTAAAGATAATTATCAACCGTTATTTATCCAATTTTACTACATGTCTTAAAGAATATATAGTCAGAAAAATTTAAACGTTTTACATTTAAAAGTGTGAAGAAGAAAGTTTAGACACTAATAAGTGTGTACAACATTCTATTTTATGTGAAGATTTCATATGTGAAGAATTGATCTTCATAGTTAAAAGTGCGTACAAGAATAAGAATTGTATACACTTATTAGTGTGAACTTTTTTATTCACATTTTTAAATGTGAAACTTTTAAATTTGTTTACACTTATTGATATAGACAATTTATAAACATTAATGTGTGAATTATTTAACAAATTTTTTTGCATTTTCTAAAAGTGCGTAGAATAACGTGTGTATAAATAACTAATTTGTTGTAGTGGGTTAAATTTTTTCAGAAAAACATGTTAACATTCATGACATGAAAGATATAGATTTTTAACGGACAAACTTGACAACATTGTTTCTAAAAGATCGACAAGTTTATTGACTAATTAACTACTTCCTAGACTTTTTGGAATTACATTGCTTCCTTTTGTAAGACAACAACGTAAACCATAAATTACACTTTGTCGGTGCTACTTTTGTAAGACAACAACGTAAATCATGACTGAGGAGTTTCATATTAGTCCCGAAAATAAATTTGGAGAAGACATCTTGCAACTTTATTGACACATATAAAATATATAGGGTTAGAGGCGGTACCAAAGGGGGGTAAGAAGGGCCAATATCCTCCTCAAAATTTAAGTTTTGCCATGAATTTTTAAATTTTTTCAACAATTTTTAAAATTTTCTTATGGATTTTTAAATTTTGCCCTCTCTTGAAAAAAATTTTCATGGATTTTTTAATTTTGCTCCTTCTTGGATTTTTTTTTTTCTGGTACTGCCCCTGTATATAGGGTTAAATGTAAATTTCGTTCCTGTGGTTTTCGAAAAACACACTTTTCACCCCTTTCGTTAAAAATGAGTTTTTTTCATCCCTGTAGTCGGACTTCCATTAAATCAACTCGTACCCGTTGTTAACTCTCCCCACGTGCAAATCATGTGAGGGACATTTTTGTCTTTTTACTTCACTTAATCCATGTTCTATACAATAATAATAATCTATTATATCTCTAAAATCATATACTATATCTATATCTATTCCCATCTCTATCTATATCTATACCTATCTCCCTATCTATATCTATTATGTCCATCTATCTATATCTCATAATCTATATCTATATATAAACACATCTATATCTCTATCTAATCTCTGTATCTATATTAAACAAAGCCATATATATATATATATTCATCATCATCACCATCGCCATCACAAAGAAAAAAAAAATGATATATATATATATATATGTGTGTGTGTATTTAGATTCGGAGAATACCAATCAAGTTTTTTCTGTGAATCACCACCAATTTCTTGCTATAACATTTCTTTAGGGTTCTTGTATTGACGGTCGTTGCTATCTAATTCACATAAAAGTTGTGTGCGAGAAACATATACATATTTCTGGGGTTTTGATTTTGATTGCCACCCTTTTTTTATATTTATTAATTAATCCCTCACGTAATTACGTGTATATATATATATATGAAGAAAAATGATTGCCGCCCCTTTATTTAAAGGTTTTGATTTTGATTGCCGCCCCTTTACTAAGGTTGTATTGGGTTGTATTGGGTTGTATTGTACCATAGGTATGAGATGAAACTTTGATTTAAGTGTGTATGGATTTTTAACAAAGATGAAAGTGGGATGAAACCCACTTCGGTTTTTTGGGAAGAAGAAAATTGAGATGATAAAATTTATAGGTTTTGATTGTTTGTTAGATTTTGTGATTTTCAGATGTGTTTTTGTTTGAAGATTTTTGGGTTTTTAATTGGAAAAAAATTGGATAAAAAGGGATTTTGAAGAACAACAAATAGAGAAGAAGAAGTATGTTGAAATAACAAAAATGCCCCTCACGTTACTTGCACGTAGGGGAGTTAACGACAGGAATGAGTGAATTTAACGAAAGTCCGACCACAGAGATAATAAAAGCTCAATTTTAACGGCAGGGATGAAAAGTGTGTTTTTTGAACAACCACAGGGACAAAATTTGCATTTAACTCTAAAACATAATTTTGTTGGTGCTACTTTACGGTACTTTTTTAACCTTTTGACACAAATTTGAAAACTGAGTTTGACTTTTAAAAATAGTTACTTTTTAAGTAGCATACCTTTACTCCTATATAAAAGGGATATTATTGAGATCCTCTCAAGTTGTTTAAAGTTGAAACAACTTGAGAGGTCAAGTTAAAGGGATCTTGATCCTTGGATTAAAGTCAAGGGTCAAGATTCAAATATCATCTTTAAATCTTGACTCTTGATTTTAATCCAAGGGTCAAGATCACCCCAACTTGAGTGAATCTTCACCCATATAAAAGAGCACCCCCTTTTCTTTTTAAGCCATTCAGACTTTGAAATGACTATATTATCCCTTTTTTTAATTCATTAATTTAAAAATAAATCTCCATCTAATATTAGGGGTGTTGAAAAAAACCATACCCAAATACCCGCCCTGCCCCAAATGGATTTGGGTTATACGGGTTGGCTTATTCGGGTTGTTTATTCGGTTAACCATATCCATATAATTTTAATTGGTTTGAGTTATGGATGATATTTTTTTAATTAGGTTAACCCGAATAACCCATATAAAATTTTTCAACTTTTTATGTGTAATAATTATAATATATATTATATAGTTGACTTGATGACTCAATATTTCTAATCATGTCTCTACGAAATGTGATTCATGCTCAGTTATTTTATATTTTTTGGATTTCTATAAATCAAACATAATGTTTTGCCTTTTTATTAATATTATACAAAGTTATTGCTATATTATAATAATTATAATATGTGTCTTGTATTAAAATTTTCAATAACAGAAACTTCACTAGTTTTTACTTATATATTTTTTGTTAAATAATATTTGAGTTATGTATTATCAAATTGTTTACTTCATAAATTACTTTAATTACATTACTTTAAATAGTTTGTAACTTGGCTATTTTATCTATGATTTATCTTCAATTAATATAACCATGATATGATGCATTAAAAAAAGAGAGTAGATAATCAAAATTGTTAAAACACCTTTGAATATAAGCAATTTGTTAATATATAATTATACAGAGTATCATTTTTATTTATTTTTTTTTATGTTTTTTAAGTTGAAATTATATTGTTGTATATTTAAAAATTTTCCTTTATAAGCTTCATGTGTTTCAAACTCAACATCACATCTGATTTGGGTTACCCAAAACCCGACCCAAATAACCCAAGTCCAAACAACCCGTACCCAAATAACCTGAATCTTATTCGATTTAGGTTGTGGATTCATTTATGATTTGTTGAAACCCGAATAACTTGATCCAAATAACCCGAAATCCAAATAACCCGACCGATCAACACCCCTAGCTACCTAATATTTCTATAATACCCTTAATGAAATAATTTATAATATAGATCCTCAACCCTTATAATAACTACACTATCCCCTTTTACATCAATTAATTTTACATTCACCACCCCACCCCCACCACCGCTACCACCGCCGCCCCTACCGCCCGTCGCCGCCACCACAATTGCCGTCGCATCGCACAGGCATACGTCTAGTTAACTATAATATTGCAAATAGTACATTCCAAACATGTTTTGTAACGTTTAAAAATAATTTTAAATCACGTCTATCATCCATAATATGTGCTATAATGAAATATTTTACATAGTATTTTTATACATTTATATTTCGTTTAAACAGAATAAGAGACGGAAAGCAGGAAAACTTACCTAGGCTAAACATAGCCATTCCAAGACCAGTATTGGAAATCAACAGAACTGATTTTCCTATTATATTTGGCATTTTCACATGCCACCTGTGAAGTGAATATTATTAATTTCAATGAACAAAAAAATGTATGCAAGCAAGGATATCAGATTAAGTACAATAAAAATTCTAAATTCGACTTGGTTAGTAGCTAATTAAGAAGTTTAAAGTTTACCTAAAGGACACAAGAGCCCAAATTAGACCCATGATACTGGCATATGTATTAGGGTTCCTAACAAGTTTTCGCCAAACCATCATCATTATCAAACGACTCATCACACTAGCCGAGGGCAACTGTTTTCCTGGCCTTTCGTCCTCGCGAATTGCTACCGTGTTGGGGTAGTGATCTGACGCAGAGTCCACCCCGTGTTTGATCCTCTCTTTATCTTTACCTAATAAGATTTCGTATAGATAACTGTATTATAAGTTTATGACGCACACATCCAAATTCAGCAGTTTTAAAATATATGCAAATAATTTAGTACGAGTATCAAAAAGATTGATATGATTGCAGAACTTGCTATTCAATTACCTCCGACTTTTCCATTTTGGGGATGATCAGAGACCAACATTCGGATTTCATTGGTACCGTGTTGATTGGTATGGGGTGGACCGCCTTTGGATCGAATGGGTGCACTAGTGCTCCGAACAAATGTGTGTTCATCACGGCTTGTTTTACTTTGCCATTCTTTTTGTTGTAACTGTACCAGCTTTGAATGTAAGGGTGTTATAGTTGGTTTTTCGCCTTTTGTAATGCCAGAAAACTTTTCCTTGTTTTCAGACTGGAAATATGGCTTCATGCTTTGAGCAGCATGGTACGAAACTGGACGTTCATCTACAAAATTTGATCTTCTAGGAGTCAGCATGCTCGACCACTGAATAGAATACAAATTCGTTGCAAGACTGAAATTCGATAACCTCCCCCGGGGAAACCCTACCATGGAGTAAAATTCTGTTTGGTTGTAATTAGAACCTCTTGGAGAATGAATAGCCGAAGAGTTTAAACTATAGAGTTCTACCCCTGAAAGGGAATTAACATCTATCGAGTTTCTCGACACATTCGACCTCCTCACCATGACATGAAGTTTCCCATCTTCTCTTATTTCCGCCCCCGTTTCGAGAAAATCTTGGCCATTAAGAGATATAACATCTGAATCAACCTTAATGGAAGCTATATCGAGTCCGGATTCTGGGAACTTTTCCATGATAAGCATCTTTGCACCACGAAACTCGAAAAAGAAAAGAAGTAAAGTGTACCAAATGATGCATTGCAATACTACCACTTGAACCATTAGTGATGCTGAAATGTCACCATACATCGCGCTCACCAACGGAATTCCAATCACAAGAGTATTGGGGAGCGTCGAGAGTGAGAAGATGGTGATCATCCATTCAAAGCTGCCGGTTTTCGTGAATTTAGCCCAGAGGCCGAGTAGCGCTAACATGATGACTTTCTGGAGGGTGTCGGCAGCTAGGAAGTGGAAGTTCATGGTGTAAGGATTGTTCATGGAAATGAAATGGAAAGATAAGAATGGGACGGCAAATATAGCAACAAAGCGGTTGATTCCAGAACATTGATCGGGGGTGAAGATCTTCCACCATTTCACACTGCCGTAGGCGAGAAACATGGCAAAGTATAACGGCACCATGGCCGTAACGATGGCGTAAAAGTCATTCCCTTTGATCATATTTATTCACAAGGCAAATACAGTTTATGAGTTGAGAGAAAAAGAGAAATACCGGATGCTATATATGTAGATTGTACGTGTATGTGAATGTCTATTTAATTGGTAATGTATATATAGACTCAAGATATCTCGTAATATACTTTTGAAAACTATTATGTGTTGTTGACCGTTTAGAGAAGACGTATGGGTGTTCTTGACTAAGTTTGGACCATTCATAGAAGTGATCATTATTTTTGTCGAAGAAACGATATCTTTACCAATTTAATATAGTTATCTTATATATATAAATATATACTAGAAGATTACCCGTGCAATGCGGCAGTGAGACGTGAGTGGCGATGGACAATGGTGGTGGCGGGATATGGGGTATTGTAGGTATTTTAAGGAATGAAGGTATTATGGTATTTTAGATGATGTTATTTAAAAGGTAATATAGATATTTTAGATAATTAAGTGATAGAATAATAATACTAAAAATAATATATAATTAATTAATATATAAATAATATAGATATTAATAAATAAGACGTTAAATAATAGACATTATGATATAATAAATAAGAAAATGTTAAAAAAAATTTTAGTTATAAGACTCTAGTCATTTGTTTTATAAAGTAGTATAGATATACATTATTGATTATTATTGATTTATACAGTGTATTGTAAAAATTGTACCATGTGGAAAATAATAAATGCTATGATAAGTTTGTTTGTTTGTTTTTTTTGAAAGGTGAATTTCTTTATCAGTGTTTCGTGTCGCGGTTCGACAGCGGGATGTCTATCATACGTTGTCTAAACCGGGTCCGTGCTAGAGAGCTCCCTCGAAGCGGAAATGTCTATTTCAAATACCTGATGGGGGGAAAACCCCCTACTAATCCGACCGAAGGCACGACAATTAATAGGGGTAAACCCCTGCCTCCTCCAAGATTCAAACATGGGGTTACCAGGCCTAAACCCCTTCATTGGGGGACTTCCTATGTCAAAGGACAAATAATGTAGTTGTCAAGACTTAAACCTTAGTCACTTGTACCAAAGCTCAAAGCCTTAACCAACTCTATCACATGTCTTTGACCTATGATAAGTTTGTTACTTCCCCTTTTGCATAGTTTTTGGTATTATCATTTAAAGCATCTGTAATTCAAAATAAATAAATAAATAAAAATCATTTAAAGCATCTGTAACGATGAATTAATACCATCATATTAAAAACGTTAGTACATGAATATCATATTAAAACAACATCGAATATACTTTTTAATGAAATAATTTAACTGAAAGATAAACTGTATAAATATCTACGAAACACTTTACACTTGATAAAAACTAGGTGAATCATCCGCGCGCTGTCACAGTAGTAATCCGTTTTCCGTTTTAATGGTAATACTACAACCACACTATCGTAAATATGTTTGATCCAAAGGTTGTCAACAACCAGATAACAGAAAACAAAAGTAAACATAAGTTTAAAAAAAATAAAAGCCCACAATATTTCTAGTTCTAAGGGAATCATTTGTCAAAATCTAATGTTTTAAAAAAACCCAAAATCAACTTTTGTTGTCCAAAATTTAAAGCAAAAAAACTTTAATGTCAAAATGTAAAGGTTGGAAACCAAAGAATCAAAATTTTTGGTGTCCAAAATATAAAAACAAAAAGTTTAGTGTGAAAATGCAAAGGTTGGAAAGTTAAATTAAATACTTTAAGGGATAATGATCCGTACTATAAGTGTTTATAAGAAGAGAAAAAAATTAATTTACCCCCCTGAGTGGAGCGACCACATCTAAAATGTGAGTCTGTTAAAATTGCTATATGTAATTTACACATGCTCGACAACTTAGTTATTCATTTCAGAAAACAACTCTAGCTGGTATAGAGTATTATTTTATGGTCGGTGATTTATAATTATGTCAAAATCAAATTAATGTATGTATCAAAATTAAGCATCAATATGTGGCGGATGAACAAACATTTTTGGCCGGAACATCGTCGGAACGTTGCCTGAGCGCCGGCTACACCAGCCCACCAGGTGTTCTGGTTGTTTTTTTTCTCTCTTCTCCACGGCTAGGCAAAACCGTTGAACACTTACACCCTTTTTCAATTTTCCATGTCAATTCTTTCTTTTTCCCCTACTTTTCCACTTTTCCATATTTCCAAGCAATGAAAAGGAGCCAAGTATCGGAAGATGCGTCATGGTAGTAAGTTGCCTCATACCACTATTTTTGAGAGACATCTTAAGGTTTGACGTGACGTCACATGGCGAAAGACCCAACTCCTATGAAACGCCTAATACCCTTTAGTCTAATGTATTTTAATAGAATAGAGTGTTTTTTTATAATTATGTAATTTAATAATTAAAAAATTAGATAAGACAGTAATAGCTTCATAGTACGAGTAATTTAATAAGTTTACCTCTTCTTTTTTTTTGAAAGGTAACTTTTATTCACAACACTCATCGACAAAGATGTCGAGGAAACATATACATCGAATACAATTACATCAACTTGAATCTACACCAATCTTGCCAACTGATTGTGGCGTTTTTCTTTCTATTTCTATACCATAAGGGGGCGTTTGGTACGAAGGAATCGTAGAGAATGAAATTGTAATAGAGAATGGAAATGGTGTGAATGGGAATGGACCTAAAGAAAGGATTTCGATTCAATTGTTTGGTACAAACAAAGAATGAGAATGAGAAACGGACACTAAAATGAATGATTTTGTTTGGTATAACTATGTAGGGGAATGGAAACTCAAAAAGTTTTGCGTGGCGCTGCAACCTTCATCATTTCATATGATACTATGATACTAAACTAAACAATAGTTTACCATGTTCTCACCATTGGAAAACTACAACAACATCTGATCGGTGTTTAATGGAAAAGGACAAGGATCAAATGCAAATAAAAGGCTATTAAAGATGATTTAACGCAATAGAAAAAAGCCACCGTTTTTTTCGTTGGTTTGCTTGGTGTCTCCTTGACTTTGATGATGATCGGACCTCCGGTGACCGTTATAAAGTTCTTCCTCGACTTTTCGCCCCCTCTACTCTTTCGCGTCTCTGTTTTCAGATCTGGGATGTGCAGTTATGGTGGAGGTGGAGTGGTGATGCAGCTGTGGCGGTGATTAATGTGGCAGGGATTGGCTGTGGTAGTGGGGGTGGTGGTGCGACGGCTATGGTGGTGGTTGGGGAGTGGTGATGCAGCATCTATGGGGTTGGGGGGAGAGGTCAGGGATGCTTGGAGTTGGAGGATACATTCAATATGAATGGTAAGTGAGAAAGGTTCCATGTAATTTTTCATTCTCTGCCATTCTTTTACTTTTTCAGTGGAATCATATTTAGGGAATGAGAATCAATTTTTCATTCCACGTTTCCATTCTCTGCATCACACAAACGAGGGATGTGTTTCCTTTTCCCATTCTCATCATTCCTTTCCATCCTACCAAACACCCCCTAAGTACCCCAAGGATTTGATATTAAGTAAGATAGATCCCACGCTAGCGTTAGCATTAGAAAACCTTCGCTCATTTCGCATCTTTCAAATACACCAACACGAAACCATGATGATTCCTTTGAGAGCTTTTCTTTCCTTCTTCCCGATGCCCACATGGTCGTGGATTTCCACTAAGTCTTTAGGAGTAAAAATGAAGTCTTTAGGAGTAAAAATGAAAAAAGGTTGAGCCTTGCACCACACACTAACCGCCTGCCAAACCTGGGCAGCCACTCCACACGAGAAAAAAAGGTGGCTAACCGAGTCAATCCCATCCTCGCACAATAAGGTTGCACAATCCAATATTACATATTACATTAAAATAAAAAATATATATATGACTACTTTGTTAGGTTTAAAAATATACTTAAAAGTTGGGTGCTCACATATGGTTTCTACTAATTTTTACACTTAATCTTGATCTTTAATATTTTAATCCATCATGTGTTAGCACCTGATTTAGACATGTTTGGAAACCCACCAAACTAATCATATTTATCATTTTTTTTAAAAATTTATATTATCACATAGTATAAAATAGCATCTTACATTAAGAACTTCACAACCATAACATCAGATTACTTGATATCGTGTTATATATGGTGATGTGCTTTTGTAGTTTCATTATTCATTGTTATATATTAAACTAGGTGTTATTTATCTTCTACTTCATTTGTTTGTATCACAATTTTTATCAAAGGTTTAGTGTAGAATTGTTATCATTCAAATGGACAATGATCATTGTATGTAGCCTACTTTCTTGAGTAGCAAAGCGTATGAATGAATTTCCATAAGTTTAGATAACATTCAAACTATGAACTTCTCATGTTAGATATTCACCAAATGACAATTCACTTTTGAAAATCTTTCAATATCATTTGAAATCATTGCTTTTCCGTACTTTAGGTGACTAACTGACTACGATTACATGGTTCTTATAGGTTACTTTTACTCGAATATATAGTGCGTCGTGTGCCTAAATCCTACTTCTTTTCTTCTCTTAATTAATCCTTTACTAACTTCCGATAAAAGAATCCCAACATAATATCTGCTCATTATATGTCTTTTAGGGAGGAGGGAGTGGTACTCCTTCCTCACATTCACTCAAATAGATTAATCATCACATGACATCTTAGATTTACCTTCAACTCATCATTCTTATCATTTTTTGATGGGTGTGATAATTTATCTATCCTTACCATTTTTTTAAATAAAAAAAAGGTAATCCCTACTCAAAATGACAAGATATTTTATTATTTTTTTTATGGGAGGTAATCCCACAAAAAACAAAGAGATGGTTCTTATAATTTTTTTATGGGAGGTGATCCCTACACAAAATGACAAAATATTTTTGTCATACACAAAAATATATGCATCATATGGTTGTAATGTACAGCTATATAATGCATACATTTTTGTGTATGGCAAAAATATTTTGTGTGGGGATCATTACTCTTTTTTTATGAGTCTGGTAATTTATCTACCCTTATCATCTTTCTTTCTTTTTTAATTAAAAAAAGGTAATCAATGAGAACAAAGTAAATAAAACATAAGGGTCCACAAAAAACAAAAAAATGAATAGTGGTATACGACTTCACTACCTGCATCTTACCAACTTTCATGAAGCTTCAAGGGGTAACGGTGGTGTTGGACCGCAGGTTCAACCAAACCACATGGTCACCCTCATCCAATCCCACCTCCCTTGTTGTTTTGGCAAAGAAAGGAACCAACTATAATTACAAATGGTCTCTTTATGTCTCCAAACTTGAAATCCACTTTTATGGCCTTCCCATTTTTTCTTATACTAGACAGATGTCCGCGCGATATGGCGGCAATGATGGAAGTGGCAACAGTGGTAGCGGCGGTGCGGTCGGCGAGTGGTGGCAACGGCAGCGAGTAATGTAGGTTATTGATGTAAAGGGGTAGTTTAGTTTTTTTAGAGGTTGAGAGATAAATATTGTAATTTATTTCATTATTTTTTGTAGACAATGTATCTTAGGTGGTAGGTGTGTTGAATGGTTAAGGGCATTTTACGTATATCAAACCTATATTTAAGAAAAGGAAATATTTGATGCTTTATAGACGAATGCCCTCACGATGCGGCGGCGATGATGGTAGCGACGGCGGTGGTAGCGGCGGTGTGGTGGTGGTGGCGACTGGTGGTGGTGGTGGTGGCGGCGGCGGCGGAGGCGAGTAGTGTAAGTTATTGATGTAAAGATTATTAATGTAAAAGGAGATATATCAAGTGGAGATGTTTAAATTAATAAATAAAGGTGAAAGATAAAATATGTAGATTGAATCATTATTTGAGAAAAGTAAAAGAAAATGTATTTGCTTTATATAATAATACTAGATTTAAAACCCGTTTAAAAGACGGGCTTGTCGATATGAAATTACTCAATATTGCTACAAAAATCAAATTGAAGATATTTATTTATGTGATGTTTATAAAAAAAATTGTAATATAGATATGAATCTGATATAAAGTTTTATACTGAAAAACATAATTGTCGAGAAAAACTGTTATTTATAATAAAAAGTTTATAAATAACTAATACAATTGGATATAAATCTGATACAAAGTTTTATACTGAATAATTATATTAGTTATTTATAATCAAAAGTCTTCAACTGTGAGAACTTGTAAGTTTTTAAAAATTGAAACCAATTGTAATTTTTAACACAAAATTTTTAAAATTAGCTTTCTTCTTTTATAGGTGGTTGACTTTTTACTAAATGGATATGAATTCTTCTTATATATATTCATAAATAAAATGACTTAATGAGTGTGCTAGTACCAATGAGGTCATTATAACTCATTAACAATACACATTTGCAACACCACCAATTTAATGCTGATACAATTATAAAGCTTGTTAATACAATTATAAGGCTTGTTAATATATCAAATTGATGGCCTGAAAACCCAAGAGGTAGTATTGTATTATTATTTTTTCTCCAAAGTTCACTAAAAACAGATGATACGGTAAGGTGAGTATTGGTAGGTACAGTTCAATGGCCTCATTTGTATCAGCACTTTAACTTTTAATACTCAAAATAGGTCCAGTTCAATGGACAAAGTTCCTGAATTGCACTCACCATACTCATTTGTAGCAGTTTGTAATACACAAAATAGATCCAAACGGTCACAGTGGCTGCTTAACTGAATCAAAACGACGCATCATTTTGCAT
>JAOEHQ010001798.1:0-19088 GCA_025447715.1 Asclepias incarnata
CGTAAAAAAAAACCCATAATTAAATGGTTCAATACCAAAGGTACGTTGCAATGTCTGGCTGGTGCCACTTGGTAGGTAATCAAATATATATTTATTAAATGTCAATACCACAATGACCTTCAAAAGGTTGCAATATCGAATACGAATACGTATATTTATTTTGTGCGAGAAACCAAAAGGGAAGAAAAAAACCAAAATAAATGAGCAAGGGAAAAAATAAGTCTGGCTTGTGTCACACAGCTGGTAATCAAATATATATTTATTAAAGAACAATACCTCAACCACTGGTAAAAAAACAAAAAAAGAAGGTGCAAGAAAAATAAAAAGTAAAACCAAAAACAAAAACCCACCGGTCAAAAAAGGAAAAAATACCAAAGGTACGTGGAAATGTCTGACTGGTAATCAAATATAAATTTATTAAAGGGCAATACAATAACCACTTTAAAAAAAAAGTGCAAAAAGCAAATAGTAAAAAAAACACCAATGGGTTCAAAATAGAAGGTTCAAAACCATAGGTTCAAAAAAGAAAAAGAAAAAAAAGATTCAACACGTGACGGATGTGATTGGGCGGATACTATTCACAACCTATCCTATTAAAAAAAGGGTATAACGTGTATGAAAACGACTAGACAATGAACCGTGATTCTTTTGCCCTCGATTGTCCATCTATTTCCAACTAGCACTTGCAATGTACAATTTTTACTCAACAAGTCGGTGATGCATAAATGTTGTAGATGAATCAAAACTGACAAATGTCGCAAATATGACTTGCGAACACAAAAATGACAAATGGTTGCACAATATGCAATTGTATGATTTGTGAATGCAAACATGTATATTCCTATTGCGTTCAAACCATGCCCAGAAGGACCAAGGCTAGCTATGACCATTGGACCCAACCGGTTAGGACTAGGACCAGCTAAAGCCTCGCAAGGCTTTCTAAAATGCAAATAATATAATACATAAAAACAAGAAGCCACATACAAACATAAAACAACACCCTTCTTCGATAAAACTCAAAACCGAACTCAAAAGCTTTAATTCGCTTCTACGGTTTCCAAAACCATATATCAGCTTGACCCATTATCAGTATTGCCTCTCGGTTAGCAGGGCGTAATTTGCACGAAACTATAAAGAAATTGAGGCATATGAAAATCGCCTGCTAATGTTAGTTTTGTCACCAGATGAAATAAAAGATTCAATTTCTGGGCGCAACACCCTTAAACATGATGATTCCAAGACCACCAATGGCCAATGATAATACTATAGAAACCGCAATTGCATCCACTTTGGGTCCATCACTTCTCTTGATTTTACGTTCTTGACGCGATCTCTCTCCTATTTCATCATAAAGATGTTTGCTGATGTTGTCCAGCTGATGCATGATTTTACGTTGGCTTTGAGCTATTCCAGATATCTGTTTCGTATAAGCTGGAATAAATGAAGATCAATTTTGCAGGATCCAAGTAGAAATCAGGAGATAGGACGCTATAAGGGGTGTTTAGATGGCATCTTAGAAGTGATTACGTGATTTTGAATAACTAAAAATTAATCAGTTGTGATAAAATGCACTGTAGGGAAGTGTTTTGATGTGCATTTGTTGTTTAGATCAGATGCTCAGCTATTTGAGCATTTGACAAATTCCTATTATGACATTATTGTAAAAAACAAAAAGTAGATACATCTGAAGAAAAAAACTCACTATCCAAATACTACAAACTAACATAATTGGTTTGAAAATGCAATCCAAACACCCTGAAACAAATGTATGATCACTACAAGATAAACAAAGATGAAAATGGAATTATCATACGTACCTCTTCGATGAGGGGAGAATCTTTTGCTAACTGAGTGTATGAATTTGAATGGCGGACTTGAGATCCATTTAAAGAACCATTGGCTAAAGTTGAGGTGAAGTATGAAGTTGAAGCAACAACTCCATTTGATGATTCAGTGCTTTGTTGGTTACCAGAAAATGTTCTTGAAAATTGTGAACTTTGAGCATCAATCCGAGATGTAAACTCATCCATACGATCATTTAAGGTAAAAATTTGCTCCGTGAGATGGCTAATTGCTCCCTTGAGAAAATGAAGCAGCACCATAATCAAACAATTTGACTTTTAGAAGTCAAAGAACATTAGGAAGCACATACGAATACTAGTGAAATACCTAAAAATGACCTTGACATCAATTAATAACGGGTTAAGAGGTAATGCTAAGAAGAAACTTTACAAATAAATTAAATGTTGCAATTTATTTTGGGATGGACTATAGATGGAGCATGTTATAAAGTCAACAGGAAGAGTAGGATCACCTGGATTGCCATTGTGTCTGTGCTCTTGTCGTCAAATCTAGGACTGTCGATTGCATATCCAGGAATGGAGGTCAGATTTTTATCTCTTGTGGTTGAATATGAATGTGACATCCGACTGAACAGTAAGCATCCCATAAACTTCCAGAAAGAAAAATAGTAAAAGGTTCAACCACATTTAAACCAACAAATTGCAACACATGTGAACATGTTAGGATCTACACAACATTATCGGGGTGTGGATGTGAACGTTGGAAGTGATCATTGTTACTTGGAAAACCGTCTCAGAATCACTAAATTAGACACAATTTTAATAGGAGAATTTACATTAAAGTCAATAATCATTTTTTGGGACAACTTGTTGCTTCTCGGAAACCAAGTACTTTAACCCTGAATAATCAGAAAATCATAATCATTTCATCCGAACACTCAAACTGATTATTGCACCTTCATATTTGTTGCACTTTCAAATGTCCCCTCAAAAGGATTTTTACAATTCAAAAGGAAGTGGTTAAACGAATAATTCTAGCTGTGACAAATCTTATTCTAGGACTGTGCAGCCCACTATCTTAAATATATATGGAAATAAAATTATGCATGCAAACAATTAGACTAGTAGTTATTACACACCCAATTCATTATAATCTATACATTCCATGAAAATCACTGGATAAAAACAGAGATATGAAACTTAAATAGCACCTCTTAAAGACGTTATTTCTTGTTGTGGCAAGGGACTGTGTTTCCCTGGGACTGGATAGCATTTCATCATCTATGCTTAGCTTTGTTTTTAATTCCTCCGGAGGTACCTGCAAAAACCCTTGATCAAAATTTAATTGCACTAAAACTAGATGAGGCAATTTTGACCCATTTACTTATGAATGAGTAAATTCCGGTAACATGTCAAAAAGGTACAATAAAAAAAGAATTACCTAAAAGAGTAATACGTCAAACGGGTCGAAAAGAAGTCTAGGGTGTACTTAGTACTTACAATGCATAAAACCTCCTAAATCATTATGGTAATAAAAAAACTAAACTATTATATTTGCTATGTAATATAAGACACACAAATGTTGCACCCTTCGACAATTCTAAAGTTTTTCGTTTACCAAGGCGGAACACAGTTTACATGTCCCATTGCCAGTGTGGGACACTTTTACAAGTACGTTGCATTAAATGGACATTTGTGAAAATTCAATGACCCAGTGTGCATTAAATGGACATTTAGGGTCAACAAGAACTGACCCAAACAGTTTAAGCGTTCAACCAGCAGCAAAATTACTCGTTTTGACAGGAACCAATTTTAGCCCATTATCCAACTTGCCTGACCAACCAATTTTGCCACCTCTAATTAAATGCATGATTTAAAAATCATACCGTGATCTCGTTTACTAGCTTTTCAAGTTGCATTAGTTCAACATATGTACGCGGAATATATGAACCTTCCAATCCCAGCTGCTCAGCAACACATCTTACAGTTATGCGGTCTCTTCCTTGAACCTTCTCATTACAAAAAGAGAGATGGAATGCAACCATGAATCAATTTCAAAATAAAATACAAATATAATATGGAAAGGAAAAAAAGAGTTGAGATACCTGAACATAATGTCGATTAATTTGTTCCAGTGAGTCTATTTTTACACACACTCTGTCATCACAAAAAACATGGCTACTTCTTTTCAAGATAGATGCTATCGTGTATCCTAAGGCCATTAGACCACCAAGAAGCCGCACACTAACTTCAAAAGTTATCCTCGGAGAGATAACAAATGGAGAATCGGTGACCCATTCCTAATTTGTAAAATGAAAAACACATCCCATGTTTTCTTCAGTACTTCAAACTTGTAGCATATACAATGAGAAGTACATATGAAAAGCATGTTTTCAAGCATTAAGTAGAGGTGCCCAAATGGTCAGGTCAGGATGAGTAATGGGTCAAAATGGGTTCCCGTCAATTGGAATAATTTTTCTTGCGGATGAAAGTGAATCATATCAAATTGGCTAGCCATCACTTTCTTGTCCATATTTTTTATAATTAATTAATGTATAAGATTAAAGAAAACTATACTGTTGGTATAATTCTGCAATTTAAAAATAACAGCCTAAGAAGTCATAGTCATTTTACTACACTTTGGGTAAATTTGAACCAATTAACCCCTTCATCCCATTTGAACTGTTATGTTTTTAGCTAAGTTTTCTCATTTACCTATCAAAAATACATATAAACTTGGGTAAACTATCATACCAGCTTGACCCTTTTAGCGCATTTGACCTGTTAGATTTTTAGCAAAGATTTTGCATTAAACATTCCAATACAATTTGTGTAACTTCCGACCCGTTTTTTCCTTTCAGCACCTTTGTCCCGCTATTAGATAAGTGAATCGAAATGACCACCCTGGTAGAAAAATTCAAAAGCAAACCTCAAACATGAGACTATATCTTCCTTCTCTATTACGCATCCTCAAATACGATTGGCAAGTTTCTGGATCTTCTCCAGGTGGCAGAAGATATATATCATACGTCTCCTCTAAAGTTTCTGTATGTTCATCCGACATGACAGACTTCACTTGATCCACAGTCAGGTTTCTCGATGACTGAAATGGTATCAAATAATTTTTGATGATAAAGCCATTGAAATTGTTCAAAATCTGAACTTCAAGGGAAAAAAGTTAAACCTTTAGGATATAAGTTGGACTTTGGAAGCCTGTGAAGGGATTAAACTTGTTCACAATTCTTATATGAGCCGTCTTGAGGTCAGGTTCTATAAATGCCTTGTACATTGGATAAACCTGCATAAACAAAGAAATTCAGACCTCTAGAAATGATGCTTGTAACGTTTTCGTAGAGGTGGCACATGGTTCAGTTGGGTAATGGGTCAAAACAGGTCATTTCTTTATGGTCAGATTGGGTTGATCCGAAAGACTTATTTGCCCCAACTTTTTAATTGTTTTTATAATTAATTAGTGTGTTAGATATAGTTATACATACTAGATTATTAAAAAAACAATTTAAATTCTTGAAAAACAGAAGAGGTTGTATGCACTAAAAAACAATGCAGGAAACTTTCAGCGCATTCGACCTTTTTCCTTTTTAGCTAACATTTAACCAGTTAAAGATACAACATAACCCAAATCAACCCGGCCATAAAGAAATGGGTCAAAATTGCCACCTCTATGTTCGAGTATCGATTCTACACATAGATCAGCAAGAACAGACCGTCTCGGATATCTGGTAGATAATTTCCTCGGGTTCCTGCCCAACACGTTGTATGTCCCTTAAAACCCGTTTTACAAGATCAAAATGAACACCACCTGTAACAGATACTCGAAGATCCAGTAATGGACGCAACTTCTCACTTAAAGCATATATGCCCTCAATTATCACAATACGCGAACTTGGGACTTCAAGCGTCCTATAATTACACATAAGCTCATGAGTTCCAATCCATGGCATAACAATAGGTGTTATAATATTCACATAATTTACACGTAAAATAAGAGATGCAAACCTGTAACCAGTGCGGGTGCTAGACTTGAAATCATAAATTGGAACTTCAACCGTTTTCCCCTCTTTTAAATCACTAATGTTTTTCAGCAGCGTGTCATAATCGGTCAAACGAGGATCTGTTGAAAAATACATTAGAATATTTATATAAAAACCAAAAGCATCATGATGTACCAAGTACAAATTTTCAAAGCTAATTAAGTCATACCATCAAAGTTATCATCAATTACTCGGCTACCATCATTGTAATTGTCCATTGAGATGACAGCAACACTCGGCATAAAGTTTAGTATTTTCTCAGTAAATGAGGACTTCCCAGCACCAGAAGGACCGGCTAAACCAACCAACACAATCCCTTCATTGTTTTGGGCTAGCAACTGACAAGCCCGAATTACAACAAAGAAACCCTTCTCAAACGATAAGTTATCTTGAATTCTTACAATCTCATAACGATCACAATCTTTTCGTTTAACTAAACGAACTTGATCTTTCAAAAGCCCTTGTTTTCTTGACCCCAATTCACCAATAGTTATTTCTTGAGTCATTAAGTCTATGTTTGTTTCCTATGAATGTAAAACGAACTATCAAAGAAACATATACATACAGGACCAAAAAATACACAAAAATGTAAATGCATATAAACATATGAGCAATATTGTTACATCAAAGGTAGGATATAAACATACATGAAAACATTGGATTTGAATCACACTCCCACTGTCCCAAAATAAATGTTCAATTGGAATTAGCACACATTTTTAGAAAAGTCCCTGTTAACCATTAAAATATCATCTTTACTTTCTAAAAGTGTTTTGATTGGTTAAAACTTGAATGCGGACGCCTTTAGGACGAACAAAATTAGTAATTTGGACACTTATTTTGAGACGAGAGAGTAGTTAGAATAATGTGCTAGAAAATTCATAAATGAAATATACAAAATATTTTCAGTGAAATTACATAAATAGCAAAAAAACATGACATAAGTCAAATTTCAGAAACATTCAACAAAAAAAGACTCATTCCTCCATCATTCATAAGCTATGACATCATATACCTAAATAAGTACTTTATCATTTCAAAATTGATTTTGTTTCAGCCATTAAAGAAAAATAATAATAAATGCTAGAATATTTCATTATTTCAAGTTTCATAGCAATTACTGCAAATTAAAATGTTCACATCAAACAAGTAAATCAATTTTGCATAGTATATCTACTATTTACATTAAACAAGTAAATCAACTTTGCATCAAATATCTAATGTTTACATTAAACGAGTAAATTAATTTTGCATCAAACATCAAACTTTAACATTATACGAATCAATGTCAATGTCACAAATAACCATCACCAAGTTGGTCTAGTGGCAAGGAATCTTGTTTCCTCACAAGATGTCTCAGATTCCTGCCCTGGGCATATTTGGGAGTTTCCTGGAAAATGGCAGGAGCCGGCCACAGGCAAAGCCCTGTTAGACCACTACAAATAGCCAAAAATGGCTCGCCATCCCGGGTAACCCTCCCTCCGTCCCAAAATTATTGTCCACTAAATAAAAACACGCAGTTAGAAAAATTAAGCATTTATTACAGCTTTGATTTTTACAAAAACCACACAAAGACAATTTACCCTATGATCATTCTTTATTACTTTAATTTAGTTTTGTAAATAATAATTTTGATTAGGGATAATATGGTAAGCTTAAACATAACAAATCAATATTTTTAGCAGTGGAAAATTAATTTAGGACAATAAAAAAGGGGGGAAAGACAGACTAATAATTTGGGACGGAGGGAGTACAAATTAAAATATTAAATTGTTCAATAAATAAAAATCATACAACCAAGAAGTATCAACCCCACATCAATACAAACATTTTCTTCAAGATTAAACACACAAAAGTTTCCAAGTTCATAACTTTATTGGATCTTGGAATGACCCACAAAGCAAAATCAACAATTCAATCATCAATATATATATATATATATAGCAAGAGAAAAGATTACCAATGAGGAAGGATTGTTTTAATGGTATAGTAAAAAGTGATCAAAATAGTGGTCTGGAAGCTTTACACATTGGATTTGAGCTATGAAAAAGCATAAAGGGTACGAGGGCTGTCTGTCAATATAGAGATACGTGTATGTATGTATATATTGTATGCATTATATTAATTTGTATGAAGTTTGAAAGGGGAAAAGGGTTGAAGATTGTGTAATGGGGAATCGAGAATCGTGATTCAAGAATTGATTTTGTAGAGAGTCTTGGCAGAGAAGGATAATAATTAATAAATATCTTGAGCAGTTAAAACCCTTTGAATTTTAATGAAACGAAAATACTAGTAGTCATTGAATTGTATGAGAAGCTGTTTACCTTTTTTTTTTCTTTTAGCAATTGGGGCCCAGTATATTTTCTTTTTGTTCTCTATAGTTTAACACGGGTAGAAATCATATACTCCGTATAACCCACGTAAGACGGTTGTCCTAGTAAGCGTTATATCATTGTCACAAAATTTGTTATCTGAATCACTAATCAACCAGTAATCTTATATAAACCTTCAATACATTACTAATCAATTATTGATTGGGGAAATCTTATATGCTACAGCATATATGCTGCTCTCACCAAAAAAAAAAAAAACATTTTGACCAATGATAAAAAAAAAAACCCAGAATTGAAGGGATGTGAGGAGAACAGCAGGCCCCCCTGCTGTTAACAGCATATATGCTAACCCCTTATTGATTTAAGATCCATCATTTTTTCAATTCTACACTTTAAAAAATAAATAAATAAAATAAAAACCAAAACTTGCTTGTGATGGAAACAAAAAATGACATGATCACGAGTGGACCATGAGTCACACACAATCGACCACGAGTCTAGTCACGACCTTTGCGAGCTCTCTAAGGTTACAGGAAATGTTTTAAAAGTTGATTTTTTAGTTTAGCCGATTTGGTGATTCGAAATGGCTGAATTGGTTGAACCGGTTAAATCTGCAGGCTCAATCAATTTGACTAAAAATATAAAACTTATACATACAATCATATCAAGTATCAACACAAATATCACCTTATTTATAGATTCGCTCATCATATTAAACAAATGAACAAAAATACAATTAATAAAATGGATAAGATTAAAACTTGGGGGAGTGATAAATCCACAACAATTTTTAGTCATCCACAACAATATATGTTTTATACAGGTGTAAACTGTGTAGTATAATACCTACATTTGTTGTGGATGGCTAAAAGGTGTTGTAGATTTAACATTACCCTTAAAACTTAGCATTTAGTTTTTACATATATTTCTTTAAATAACGCTTACAATTAAACGGTTATCTGTTATAATAGCAGTTGAACCGGTTAGTTCGAACCGGTTTTTTAAAACATCGGTTATATTAGTATGGAGTTGTTTTCCTTATTTATGTTATCCGAAAAATAATGAATTTTTATCTAGATGTATGTGATATAACTCGAATATTAATGTAGATATTTAAAATTTAAAAAAAAACATTTATCGACCACTGTCAAGATATTATTTACATGTTTTGAATCAAAAAACTCTTGTAAAATATTCAAATTAGTTACTAGTACCACTTAACCATCTTATTTGTAGTTTCACACATTCTGTTCTATATATAAATATATACTAGATGGATGTCCGCGTAATGCAACAGCAATGGTGGCGGCGGCGGCGACGAGTAGTGTATGCAATTTATGTAAAGGTAATTGGATGTAAACTTGTAAAGGGGTAGTGTAGATATTTTAGGAATTAAAAGATAGATTATATAAATTAATAGGAGTATTATATTTATAAGAATATCCATAGTTATCGACTCATTGTTTTTGACTCGTGACTCATACGAGTTTGACAACTATGAGTATTCCCTTATACTTATTTACTATATTACCCTCACTATGAATGACCAAAATTGACCCTTTGATATACAACTTTTTTTAGACTTAAATGAATACATTCCAAACTAATTAATATTAATATTCTAAATCATAAATTGAGTCAAATTTCATGTGATGAATAATTTAATGGTTTGATATATATATATATATATATATATATAGAGAGAGAGAGAGTGAGTGTGTGTGTGTGTTTTGTGGGTTATTATGCGAAGTGTCTTAAAAGACGAAGTATGTGAAGTACTAATACACAGTTTAAATATTACTAACATGCAGTGTCGTTAGGAAAAGAAATAGTTAAGCTATATGTTTTCCTATCGACATTGTATGTTAGTGGTAATTATGCATTCAGTACATGCATCTTAGTTACTACTGACATATATCGTGGTTAGTAAGATACATTATATCTCAGTAACTAAGATGCATGTTAGGAGTAATTAAGATGCATGTCAGATGCATTAGCTGACATGTATCTTAGTTACCACTCACATGCATCTTAGTTACTAAGGATTTTCAGCCACACATGTGTTTTCCAACCGATATTGCATGTTAGTGGTAACTAAGATGCATGACAGTACATGCATCTTAGTTACTACTGACATACAGTGTTGATAGGAGAAGAAATAGTTAAAAATATATGTTTTCCAACCGACACTGCATGTTAGTAATATTTAAGCTGTGTATTAATGTTTCGCATACTTCGCACTATAACCTTCCCTTATATATCGATATGTTAAATTAGATTTGACATTAGAATTTATTTTATTGTAAAAAACTAAAACCCGTGTATATGCCAAAAAATGATCGAGTAAAATGTGGTATTTAATGTACTGATATCTTATTTGATTTGATTTATATTAATATTAATTTGCTATCTACAAGTTTGTCACTTTTGAGACGTTGATAACATAAACAAAGAACATAAAATAAGGAGCCGAAAGGTGCACGGGGTAGGAAGAAAATAAACAAAATCAATTATTACAAAGCGAATGTTCAAAAATGTAACAAGTCGTACAAACTTAATTTTCTTTATTAATAACGAATTAAAGCCACATTTATTTCAAAAACTAATAGGATACTCGCAAAATACGACGAGAAAAAAAGTAAAAATACGAGTTATACATTGCGGTCATCAATGGTAATTAGCAAACAAGAAAAAGTAATGGTAGATAAAAAATGAATAGTTTAACTGATATTAAAAGTTTAATATTGTATCGAAAACATCATTATTATTAAAATAATATAACAAATTTTAAATGATTATGATAGTTGTATCTCATAGATTTATATATGAGATAATAGAAAATCAGTGAAACATCTCAAATATATAATTTAACTTTATATTTGAGAAACAATGAAAACCATAAAATTGTTCATATTAACATGTGTTTAAACTTGAATAAAGTTAAAATAAATTTATAAATAAAAGTAAGTTATGAAATGATTAGTGTTGATACTGACATAGTCACTTAGACATAGGTTAATACTAACACTAATTGTATGGTTAAAACTTGATGTTAATATACAAATATAAGCCAGTAACTAGACGGGTAACTGCGCAATGTGGCGGTAGTGGCATCGGCGGCGGCGGCGTGGCGGCAACGACTGGTGGTGGCGGCGCCGCCGCCTAGTGATGTAGGTAATTGATGTAAAGTTAATTGAGGTAAAGAGGGTAGTGTAGATATTTTAGAAGATAAGGAATATATGGTGTAATTGTGTAAATTTGTAAGAGGTGTAATATAGGTATTTCTCGTATCAAAATTTTGTATAAGTAGTATAGATACATGAGTATGGTATGTATATATCAATGGACAATGGGTAATGGTAATATGCGATTAAATGATTGTAAGAATGTAAGATATATAACTTTATATGAATATATGCGATGGCAATTTCCTTTATGGTAACTTGGTTGATTTGACGCCTAAGGAAAGAGAACGTTTTGGGATAAAGTTCATTACAAAGTGTTGTGAGTTCTATCTTTTTTTTTCTCTTAGAAATTATTCTTGAATATTTATATCGTACCACAATTACCGTGTCAGTTTTTTCTGTTACAGAACCGGTAAAAAACGAATTCACACTCTTCACTTGTTACACATTCATATAAATGCAAAAACAAAGAACAAGATACATAATGCATGAAGAACACAGCCATTTTTATGTGTTCATGAACCTACAATTCTTTCTAACTTCCCCATCAACATAGGTTTCTGGATTTGTAATGTTTCCGAGTTTCACCATTGACTCCGAAAACTGTTCAAAAAATGCAATCGGATCCAAGGCGTATTTCTCCACAAGTTTCTTTGTTTCAATACCAAAAACACTTGAGTAGAGTTCTTGATCCGAGTTAAGTAGGCCTTCTCCGTTCAACAATAAATGATAATATGAATTGTCAAAGAGATTCGGTGAAACATAGTCCATAGCAGCTTCGTTGTTGTCCCCTCCTCCCCCCGCCGGGCATGTTGATTTTAACGTTTTGAGGTTTGCTTTGACGATGGGGTTCATTGTGGATGTTATCTGATAGTCCCCGTAGATTCTAGCTCGATAATTAGTACAACGAGCCATGCCAATCGTGTGAGCACCTGCCCATATGGTGGGAAAAATATATATGCTTATATTATATGATTACTAACTTTCCTAATACCACAACATGATAGACATATGTAAAAAAGTGTCTGTTGATCCGCATGACCTAAATCTTTTAGTTAGTCCCAAATTTTATTGGTTGTACCATGTTACCCAACCCGACATAATCTATTTTGACCATAACTCACACATTCTGACTCTGTTTGATCCCCCTGTTTTGCCATTTTTAGGTCTGGTTCTAAGGATGTGGGTTTGTATTACCTGAAAGCGCTACCATGTCAGTGACAGAGAGGCCTTGATATATAAACTTAGTGATGATGGATAGCAGACCGTCGTTTGCACCAGGTATGTTTGTTTCCACTAGGGCAAAGCTACCCGTTTTCGAGTCTTTTCTACCTACTGGGACATCCCAATAAGGCCCACCAACCTGTAACCGCAAACATTTCCAGAATCACAATTTATACAATAAAATATAACTTTCTGAATTTAAATAGCTTTCGTCATGTACCAGGAGGGTTGCATCTCTTGCGGCAATAGTAAGAGTATCTGCACACGAAACTGTTCCAGGACACTCGGATTCCAGTTTGTTCTTGATCCTATCTATGATGTCAAACCCTTTCAACGCATCCAAATTTGTGGGCGCGTTCTTCTCTCCTTGAAATGTGACTGTGTCATCCAGCAACACCGAACCATCACATCCCTGCACAAATATATCAATAAATTTGAAAAGTGGGCAGGTTGCATAACCGGTCAAAAATAGCAAAGGCCAGGAGGATCGACTCCAACACTTTTTTGTCCATGTTAAATGATACACGTATAAATGAGTAGCTAATCCTTTAAATATGATCACAAATACATTAGTTAGGTGACAATCAAAATATTTGAATAAAATGATTTAGCATATTGTATGCAGTAAAAATAAACTTTAGCCAATTTTTGACTCTTGACTAGCTCATTCTCCATTTTGTAAAACTTTTTTATTTGACTCGTTAGAGATAAACACGTACACCCCAAATCGAGGTAATGTATACCTGTACAAAACAGTCATGAAAATGCAATCGTAGTATGAGTGCTGCGTTACGGGGGTCAGATAGAACAGCACATTCCATTTCTTTCCTGACAATAGCTTCTGCATTTGGGCATGTAGACTTGTAGTAATCCAAGGATAAAGGAGGATCACTTGCATGCAATAAGGTAAGAAATAAAAGATGAATGAAAATGGAAAGAAAACTTGGTCTGAATTTCATGGTGTGTACGTAGTACGTGAGCAAGAGGTAGAGATGGTTGGGACTGAGGCTATATAAGATATATAGCAAATTACTTGCAGAAGTTGAGATCTAAGGAAAGTTTTTGTGAACTTGTGTTTTTAGTCAATAGAGGATGTAACTACTATTGTTGTGTTTGGTGAGTATTCTAAGAACCAAATTTTGCTTTAATGTTAATTGTGTCTAGAAAGAAAGAGAGATATATATTTGGGCAAAACAAGCTAGCTAGCTACCAAATTTGTGATTTGATAATGACAGTTTTTAAGTTTCCCAAAAGAAAATTTGGTGTGCATATGGAGAATATACATATAGAGTTAACCACAAGTTTAAATAATGGATGCAAGAAGTTTATTTGTGTTATGACTAACATGTTGCAGATTCAAATCTTTTATCTTCAAGGTGATTATTATTTGGGTTATGTGGTTGGTTAAATCTTGGCTCTCTTGTAGCACCTATTGTTATCGATTAAAATCAACTTTATCCATTTTTTGGTCATGTAAATAGGGTTTCTTCACATTTGCTCATTCTTCTTGTAGTGAACGTCCATTGAGAGTGTTTGTTCATCGACGTTGCACTGGAAACGTCAATTTATTCTACTCTAGTTATGCCCAGATCAAGGTGAGAACAATTATTCAAACCATCAATTGTTCGAACCAGACTAGGTTAATTGTTAATACTAATTGGAATGAAATGAATTGTTAAGAATTAACTTGGTTGTCATCCTTCATTTTTGTTATCTGATATTGCATCACATACTCGTTTTGTCCCCAAGATCTTTAATTAACTTACATAAAACACGACTTGTTTTTAAGTTGACGATTTTTGACACCTTATTCGTAGACAAAATATCAAAGTAGAGCTTAGCATTGTTATGTTCGACTTATAAGTAAAAACACAAATATATTAATACATTAGCTTATGCCCGTGTAATACACGGAAATTTGACAGGCCAATTCTTTCATATATGTATTTATTTAATTTAATTCTCTATGAGCCATATAACATTCAAACATATATGACTTTTTCCGTATTATCTATTTAGTTGAATTGAACCAGATATGAGTGAAAAAAAATGGGGAATACCTGTTTACTTTTGTTACCCAATTGAAATATAATAATAATAATAATAATAATAATAATAATAATAATAATAATAATAATAATAATAATAAAAAGACAGAGATAGAGTCGAGGATGAGTATTCATTCTGGAAGAGTGGAAGACATCCATTTTGAATTCTTGATACAAGTGGGTTCTTGGTTAAAGATAGATATGCCCGCAACAGTACATAGGAGACCCAAATTTTCTTAAATAAGTATGTATAAGGCAGTAGAGTGGTGTGGATCCAACACCCGACCTCATGTTGTGTAAACGACAAATTTGCTCTACCCTTAACCAACTCAGCTACGTGCCCCATTGCATTGCTTCTGTTTAATCATCAGAAGAGTAAACCCATTTCTATATATATGGACTAATTTTCGTCAATTGTCTGCTAACACTTGCATACTTGTAGTGATCTTTTTGAACCAAATAATTTGAGCCCACTAGGCATTTTTAATAAGTGCATTTCAATTTCAATCTTGCATTTAATTTTTTAATCAATTTTAATGCAATATCAATTTAGTCAAAACAAAATAAAATTAATTAAAACAAAATTTTAATATATTATTATAGATTAAAAAGTCAACACAACAATAAATGGTAAGGTAAAAAAATAAAAAATAAATAAAATATTAACTTTGTAGTGTAATACCCCTATAACTTTTTCTGTTACACAACTATCACGTACGCCCGACGCCACCTTCAACCTTTTAACCGTGTGTCCTTACCAAAATATTTATAAACACATTCGGTTGCCGTGTATGGAACGGTCATACATAATAATATAAAGTTATAAACCAAGTTTTATAAGTTTTATTTTTAAAAACAGAACTCGTTTAGCTTTGGACAGCTGATATATAGAACTTCAGAGAATCGAAACTTTATTAAGTTAATATTCGACTTCTCTCATGATTTACAAGTACCCAATATAATAAATTACATGGTAATAGAATTATATTACACTAGTGATCAATCTTCATGTTCATTATCACTTTCAGAATCTGCAAAATTGAGGAACAGCAAATCTGAGTGACGGGTAGAAAAGAAACCGAAACACAGTAAACCTCTTACTAACACTGGTAGTAAATGCATAGAATCAAATCATTAACAAACTCCCAAGTATACATAACCATGAAAAATAGAATAGTATGATTTGTTGAGCATTAGTGATTGCAACTGCAAATAACTAAAATGGTGAGTTCAGTGAGAAAACATACCGGAACGAACATCGTCACTAAGTTTGCCTCTATTTTGGATCTGTTTAACAATCATCCGAAACATTAGCACCCACCAATATATGTTAAGAACAAGCAAGCAGAAAAGCAGAGTGTTAAACACATAGTAGTATAATGGTCCCTCTGGAGTTTCCTTGGCTTTATCCAAAGTTTGAACTACTTCATAGCTGCAACAACATGAAACACAGAAATATATACATAGTGAGAAAATTGTTTTTGCTTAGCCCAACCCAAACCTACAAACTAACTTTTTTTTTTTTGACAGTTTGATCTATAACCCGGCTCGCCCAACCTGCCTAATTTTTCCATTTTTACTAAAATACGTATTGAGCATAGTGTTCTTCTAACCTTGTACTCCACAGAATCCAAAATGGGAAATATATAAGGCGAAACACTACCCACGACAATACAAACAAATAGAACGAATAGCTTGCAAGCTTTTCATTTCCACTGTATTTAGACATCTTCCCTACTTCAAGAAACACGTCGCTGGCATCATGAAGAGCCAAGACAACCGACCCAACACGGGCAAACCTGCAAAAATAAACTATAAAAAAATATATGCAATCTAAGAAAAACGTGTACTAACTATCAAACCATATGTTATTAGAATAATAATACGAATTTCACATTTATCATATAACATTTTAGAAGGTAACAACTTGAAACTTATCATCACAAGAAAGTACCTGCATATATACGACAATGATATTAGAATAACAGATGCAAAATGATGTCCCATGGACACACCAAAATCTGCCCGTCTTGTTTCCCAGAAAATTAAAGCGAATATGGAATATGTGTAGAATCCGCCTGCATACATGTACATGGCTTTCAGTTTCAACCTGAGAATCAAATTAAACCATGACTAAAGAATCATAATCATCATCAACTCGAAAAAAAATATATGATATTAGTTACAAAAGTATCCTACTTCAATTTTTGGTCAGGCCATATCTGATTGCCAGGGCCTATCCAAAAGTTGATAGTATTGGTGAACCATGGCTCATTGTAAGTTACAGCCAAGGTTAGACTTTCTGCAGACAGATAATATAAACATTTCCATGCCGATTCCTTAAATTTCCGTATTCTCTTGTTCCTTTCATCTGTCTCTATGTTTAGCTTTTCGTCAACTATTAACCGCCTTCCTATACCCTGCATGATGTAACGACATACATATATGATATTTGAGGAATAATCAATGGTTCAGTATCTTCAAGTTTTATTACTATATGGATTATGATTCTACTATTTACACATACACTGAAAAGCACTGCATTTTCGTAAGGCCTAAGTGCACATAAATGTATCCAACTTGTCACATTTCGCTAACATATGCATTCAACTTTCAAACGTGTTATACATTATGAGATAAGAAAATAAAATACCTCGAAAACGAGTCTGTCAAGGAAAAATCGAGCAGTTGGGAAGAAGATGGCAAACAAAGGAAGGAGTCGGAAATCTTGGTAAATTGGGAATGATTCTTGTTCAATATCAATCCATTTCAAACCTTCAAGCAAACCCATGTCTTGAAAGATGATTTTATATCTAATACAAAGTGTATGCCATTGATGATTTTATATTATACATTTGGTTAGAGTGTGTGCAGTTAGGGAATCATTAGGAGTTGGGTTTCATACCAAATTCTGTTTGTCTACTCTTTCTCCAATCACTTTCTTCAAACTTTTTCTATCTTAGAAATATTTATAGTTATCAGAGCAAATTCCCAAAAAACATAAAATAATCATTTTGGTCATGTACTTGTCGTTTTATCTTGAACATGTCCTTGTAGTTGATAATTTATTATATTTTTTTGTTAGCAAATGACGTAATTGAGTCAAAACGATAATTATAAAAAATGCTTATTGTAATTAAATTTTGGATAATGATAAATCTATAACACCTTTTAGCTATCTACAACAAATATACATATTATATTGCACAATATACAACTATATAAAATATGTATTGTTGTGAATAGCTAAAAATTATTGTAGATTTATCACTTCCCTCTAATTTTATGAGAGACAAAAAGTAACGAACCAACAAAGTAAATTTTAGGAGAGACAAAAAATAGCGAACCAACAAAGTACATGGACGATAAGGGTACGTATTTTACTCATTTCTTAATTAGGAAAATGTAAATTGTTTTTGAACATAAAAAAGGAGCATCTACTATTTACCAATCTATCTACCATTTACCATCTACCAATTTACCAATTTACCAATCTATATAAAAGAGGGTCTAAATTATTTTTTAAAAAATCAATGACTAATAGATGAGTTTCTTCTTTTATTTATGACATTTGGATCAAAATGATAACATCATTATTAGACAATTTCACTTATACTCCCACATTTTATATATTTATACAAAACACACTCATTATAATTTAATTAATAATAATAACATTATTATTTGTAAAAACTTTCAATCATGATTTTAAATTAGGAGACTCAACAGTATTATTGAGAAATAAGTCCAATATATTATCTCAAACTATTTATTTTATGGTATGTATTTTGGTTTGATTCACATTTAACTTCTATTATTAATTTCAAATTTTCATTTTTGTTGATTTTACTTTATATTTTTACAATTATCTTAGTTTTCGTCATTAATTTCTTTTTCAATCAACTTGTAGTTTTTTATTTCATTTTTGGTGCAACAGACTTGGTTTTTTCAGTGTTCAATTTCAAATTTAGCTTGGTTTATAAATTATTAAATATATGAACTCAAGTTTTCAATAACTTTTTTTATCTTCGGTTTTTGAATGTTTGTTAAAACTTCTCTTTTGGCTTGAACTTTCATAATGTAGTGTATTACTCTTACCGTATCATTATATAGTACACAAAAAAAAAACATTTGTGATTTAATATAGATGTATTTAATGAAAATTTAACTAATAAAAAAAAACCTTTTTACTTAAACTAAGTTGATTTTAAAAAAAAAATCTTTCAAAAATATGTTGTCATAGTTAACTAAGGAGAAAATAGTAATGTTAATTATTATTTGACGAATAATGACAATTATTCTAAAACAAACAAATATAGTCATGTGAATAATAAAAATATATAATTTATAAAAACACATAAAAAAGAAAATGTCGGCATAGTTGATATCTACTGGATTATGAGCTTTGAAAAATATGAATATTATAATGGAAATTGTTATATAC
>JAOEHQ010001809.1:0-19086 GCA_025447715.1 Asclepias incarnata
AAAAAGATGAATGTAAATTGAACTGTTTCTTTAAATTAGTATATTTAATTTTATTAATAAGTTTAGTATTTAGTTTTACATGACATCATAAATAGATTTTTTAAAAATAAATTAGTGAATGAAAGGGTTATAGTTGTGCCACATAGGATTATTTTTAGCTATTTTTTAAGTAGGGACTTGAACTTTATATATTATAAAGATTAGATTAGATTAGATATTTCGTCACACGTTATTTACATATAGCATTTTTTGATCACTGATCTATCCAGCTAGTCATGTTGCAAATTACAAATCATTTTAGATGCATGATTTTGACTACTGAATTGGTGACTTCTTGTAAATGCAAGTTGCATCGGGTCACACTGTTATGAGTCACCTTGTATGAGATGGCTATTTGATGCCAATATTAGTTCAAACATAACTGTCAAAGCAACCAAAATATATACCTAAATTAAGCTATGTGTTACATAAGTAATCTTTACACACAATCCCATAATAGTATTTGATTATATGTAAAACATGTGAATATCACCTCATAATAACACAAAAAAATAAAATTAAATAAAGTGTTTTAACGAAAAGCAAAACAAGTCAAGGAGCAGGACTTAAGGAAATGGATTCGTTCCATCGACATATCTGTTCTGCAAGCACTTATAGTCGACTTGGTCAATGAAAACTTTTGTGAAATTATTGGTCATGCGTTTGATCATGAGCTTGAATATTTGTGATCTATGATCTTAAGATATGGTGAATATTGTTTGGGTTTAAAGGGTGTATGAAATTGTGTTTTGAATGGATTATCTGATATATATATATATATATATAACGTTTGCAAAAAACAAATAATCAAAAAAAGTATTTTACTATCAAAGTGATTATTTTCATTTTTTCGGTTGGAACATATTTATACTACCTTATAAAGCATTTGCATTGAGTCTTAATTTTTGAATTTTTAATTATTACTAATTTTACCTTATCATTTAATATTTATATTATCTATTATATTAATTTATATAATCATTTTCATTTATAAATATTATACCAATAATAACAAACATATATTTTTATATATACATGTGTTACACAATCCAGAACCGGCGGTTAACGAAGCCGGCTGCCGGTCTATCACCTTTTGAAGCATGTATTAAATGAAGTTTACGAATTTTATGTATACTACAATTTATTTATTTTTTAAAATCACCAACCATTATGCATTGCACGGGTACACTCCTGGTTTTTTAAAATGCAGATTTAAAATTGCAAAATTTATTTTGAAATCGCAATCCTAAACATCCCGTATTTATTGACAGATAGTCAGTTAAATTCAACGAAGAAGTTATAGAAGATACAAACACATATTGTTAATTTTGTGGCTTCAAAATCTTGTCAATTGTCATCAAAATATTCAAAGCTAGACCATATTTTAACAAAAGGAAATTATAACCTTCCCTAGTAGTTCAACCAGTAATTAATTAATGTAATGCAAACCCTAAGTATTAGGTAATTGATTACCTAATTTCTTTGAAGAAAATTTCTTATACAACTAACTCCTCGTATTATCATCTCCCACTATGTAAATTGTAATTTTTTTCTTTTTTGATCGGTTGCATTTTGACAACCGATCTATTATTAATCCATACATTTCCATTTCTAAAAGTCGTATCATCATCTATTATTAATCCATAAATTCAGCGGGGCAAAGTTGCTCTTCGTAACATGGCTTTAGCCACTTGCGATAGGATACGACATGTTACCGTCAACCTCTTTAATTAAAACTTTCGTTTTCGTCTCTCAAGCTTCAATTCTTTTTCTTCTATTCATTAACTTTATTTCTTGACTTGTTCTTTGATTAAAATACTAAATAACTTTTAGTTGTTTGTTTGATCCTAGATAATGTAATTGTATTCTTTGTATTTGTAACATTCTTGGTATGCTAGTACCTTGCTAGCTGCCGTTTTATTTAATATATTTTGCCGTTCAAAAAAAAATTAAATTACTAATACTAATACTAATGCCTTTATCTCTCATTTTGAATTAAATACTCCCTAATAACATAACATATTACTAGCATCTTGTTAGCGGCTATTTAATTTTAGGAAAATGATAACTACAGCCCTAAGGCTGTTGTTAACGTGCATAAAAAAAAATTATACTTTCCATATTAAAAGTTCATCCTTAAATTTTATGGTAAAAGTACAACTATTTTATGCACGTTTAATGACGGCACAAGCAAAACCTTTAATTTTAATATATTTTGTCGTTTAAAAAAATAAAATAACACAACATATTACTAAATTAGCTAAAAAAAATAAAAATAACATGGCCTAAAATCATACTACAAATTTGTTAAAACACATGCATATTTAAAAATACACACATTATATTATTTTAAATCCAAAATAAGAAAAGATTTTATTTCAATTATTTATACAAATATTTTATAGAAATCAATGTCGTAAAGTCCGACAGTGATTGTTTCACACACGCTCTTCACACAAACTACGCGTTCCATTTTCCCTCACTTTTTTATTCTTATTTTCAGTTTCCATTTGTCACACAAAAATTATAAAAATCAATCACAAAATATACTCTATAAATACATAGAACCCCATCAAAAAGCAACAATCTTTACAGTCTTTAGAAAAAAGATTTTCAAAAAAAATGGTTTTGAAGTAAAAAAAGATCTGTAATTTTAAGTTTACCAAATCACAAATTTATACCATAAATAAATAAAAACCCATCAAAAAGCAACAATCTTTATAGTTTTTAGAAAAAAACCCAAATGAAAGAAATGATTTCTTAAGTAAAAAAGATTATATTTTTATACTGTATTACAAAATCTTGATATTGGTGTTGTATATTTAGAGTGAAGTGAAGTGAAATAATTTAATGGCTGGTAGTGAAGGGGAAGGAAATTCATTAGAGTTTACACCCACATGGATTGTCGCCGGAATTTGTACTGTTATCGTCGGAATCTCACTCGCCGTTGAACGTTTACTTCATTTTACCGGCAAGGTTTGTTTTTAACATACATATATATTATATAGCATTTTTTTTTTGTTGCTTTTTTGTAAATTTTTTTGGTTATGTGAAATGGATTTTGGTTAATTAGTAGTTATTTGGTGTAACGGTATGAACTTTTTTTATAATTTATTTTTGATAAAAATTTGTGTGTGTAGAAATTGAAGAAGGCAGGGCAAAAGCCACTGTTTGAAGCCTTACAAAAGATCAAAGAAGGTATACTCTTTTCTTTCACTTTTTTTTATATGCTGCTTGAAACTCTGATTTTAAATTAAATTTTATTTACTAAATTTGGATTTTGTGGTTCAAGTGAGATTAGATTTCAAAGTGTGAATTTTTGTTTTTGTTTTTAACAATAGATCACTCTCCTTAAGTTGTATAACTTTGTATGCATAGTGTTTTAGCATTAGTAGTACTAGCTTGTTATGTGCGGATAACGGCAAGGCGACAATAGTTTGCAATGGCATCCAAACCTCTGTGTGTATGTATGTGTGTGTATGCGCGGATGGTGTTTCTTGGTAGATGGGGGAGAGAGATGAGGGGTAGGGGGATGGGAGAGGAATGGAAAGATTGAAGGGGAAATAGGTGAGAGTGAGAGATGAATTGAAAGTGTTTTTATTGGTAAAAGTAGTGGTCTAGATCAACTTTAGAAGATCGATGGTTGAGATCAATTCTTGATTTAAATTTAAGAGATTTTAAGAAGTGGTATATGCTATATAATATAGTACTGAAGTACAGATATTGTGATGAATAAACAGATCTGTTTACTAAATATGGAGTATAAGTGAAACAATGCTAAATTTGGACTTCAAAATGATAATAATGTGACTATATGAGGTTAAAGTTTTTGTAGGAATGCTATAAACTCCATATCCAATTAAATTTCATGTTTGTAAAAATTTAAAATTACTATCTTTGACACAAAAAGTGATTAACTGATCCAACTATCATGCTTGCTTTTTGTAAGTGTGTATCTAATATGTGGATCAATAGTGGAAATGTATTTGCAAGTTTATTGAATCTGTGTTGTCTTTGCAGAGTTGATGCTTTTGGGATTTATTTCGCTTCTATTAACTGTTTCTCAATCAAGAATTACCAAGATATGTGTGAAGAAGAGTTTAATGGAGCACCTCCTTCCGTGCTCGTTGCGTGCTATGAAAGAGGCCGCGGGCTCTAAGCCCGAGGCTACGTCTCATCTACGTCATTTGCTTGCTGAAGAAGGAAATGCTACGGGTTATTGTACTTCAAAGGTAATGAATCTAGATCATATGCGTAAATCTGTTGAATCTTAACTCTTGATAGTAAAAATCTTGACAAGTTTACTAGAATTCGTTTATAGATTTTGACAAGATGTGATATATGTATGGATTATTCTTTTATCTTCTGCTTCTTCTATTTTCTCGTATAACAGAATAAGGTCCCGCTTCTATCTCTTGAAGCGTTGCATCATCTACACATCTTTATTTTTGTCTTGGCTGTTGTGCATGTGACATTCTCTGTCCTCACCGTTGTATTTGGAGGTGCAAAGGTTTGTAAAATTATCAATGATATAATTTGATATTTAATCTATCGTGTTTTGCTTATCACCAATTTATTTCATGGTGCAGATACGGCAATGGAAGAGTTGGGAAGATTCTGTTACAAAAGGAGATTTTGACCACTCACAGGGTAAGGGCTATCACATGTCATTGATATATGGTCGAAAATGGTCTATCATTGTTTTTTTTATTTTTTAAAATGAATTTAGTAGACGTCTGTCACTTAGAGTAACATACATTATTACAAGTTTTTGCCTTGGCCACTCAGTTTTAACTTTTAACTGTGGTGGTCTACAGTTTTTAAGCCGAAAGTCACCCAAGTCAAAGATCATGACTTCATCAAGAACCGATTTGTGGGTTTTGGCAAAGGTTCAGCCATTCGAGGCTGGATGGTAAGTTACGGACTGTTTTATTTGCTCATCAAGTGTCTGTTTAGATATATTCTAATTACAAAAACATAAATTACCTGATAGTGGCAAAAATGTAATTATTAAAGTGTACCGCTTTTAATTTCATTGCTATTCTATGACATTCACCCGTATTAGAATGTATAACAAATAAGTACTTAAATCAGAAGCGTCTCTTTATTAATCACGGATGGATATTTTGTTTGTGTTCTAGTTCGGTGTTGGCTGACATACCATGCACAATTGCTCATTCATTTTACCCATTATGGTTTCGTCACCTTATTGAATAAATAAATCCTTTTCTTTCTTTTTCTGTTGACTTTTAATCTTTGATGAACATTACAGCATTCCTTCTTTAAGCAATTTATTGGATCCGTCACCAAGTCAGATTATGTAGCATTACGTCTGGGATTCATTATGGTAAGGATCTAGATCAAAGACTATATAGCTTTCTTAAACCCATCTGGTCTTATTTGTTGACATTTCTTGTTGACTTTTTGTCTCTTTTCATAATAACTTTTTCTTTGTAGACGCATTGCAAAGGGAACCCAAAGTTCAATTTTCACAAGTACATGATACGGGCATTGGAAGATGATTTTAAAAAAGTGGTTGGGATCAGGCAAGTGCTTTTTTGCTTCTAAAGATACTTCCTTTGTCCAAAAACAACTATTTGCATTTGATTTTGTAGTACTTTCTCTATATTAAACTTATGTAGATTCTTTCATTTTCATATTTTGGACAGGAATTGTTTTGGGTTAACCCAAACTGACCCGTTTAATCAACATAAAAGTTATCTGTTTTTATTGATTACTGAAACCCTCCAGCTGGTACATTTTGCCCACTCTAAAGGCTACTGTTAAAAAAAAGTTTAGACCTACCCTATACGAAAACATGCTTGTCACTTTTGAAGTTAAAAAACTACCCTTTGACACTTAAAAGCCAAGGTTTTGAGAAAAGATCATCCATGGGTTCTCCGAAACAAGTCTATTAATGTCTGATTTCATTGTTTGCAGCTGGTATCTGTGGCTATTTGTGGTCCTTTTTTTGTTGCTGAACATTAATGGTATGCAACGACATTTTCTTGCTATTACTTCAAAATTTTGAAAATTAATCTTGTGTTTGATTAATATTATTTAGTTTCTTATATAGTATTGTTTTGGATAATCTATCTGATGCTCAAAAAGTTAGCTAAAAAGTAAATGGTCCTAAGGTATTAGAGTCACCAAGATGTACTTAAGTGTGTCCAACCTCCTAGGTTGTTTTAATCAGAAAAGTTAGATCATCATTCATGTAATATATTGTGTAATCATATTCGACATGTTCCTTCTGGTCTGTGCTATAAGTAGATGTTTGACCCATTTCCCAACCAACTCTTTCTTTAATCAAGGGAAGCAAAGGCCAAAAGTATCATATGGATATGCAAGTGTCGATAAATTGGTTTAAAGACCTCGACTCGTGATTGACTTATTACTTGGCATTTTTGCAGGTTGGCATACATATTTTTGGATAGCTTTTGTCCCTTTCTTTGTAAGTATCTAAAATTCTAAACTCTATCAATCACTCATCTTATCCTACTCTCCAAATTTAAATATTCTGTGTACTTGTAAACTGCAAGCTCTTTTGCCTATCACATAAAATGGCTGCATGCTAGTGCCTAGCGGTATTTCGTTTTCCATGAAAAGTT
Source organism: Asclepias incarnata (assembly GCA_025447715.1). Lineage (NCBI taxonomy): Eukaryota > Viridiplantae > Streptophyta > Magnoliopsida > Gentianales > Apocynaceae > Asclepias > Asclepias incarnata. The sequence continues at coordinate 6,651 of JAOEHQ010001809.1, forward strand.
TTTTAGGAAACTTGATACATCAAGGTTACTAGGTTCTCTGAGGTTGCATACAAACATCTCTATATATATGTAGTATTTTCTTGAATTTGGGCATTTTGAAAGTGATTATTGCAACCTTAAAGAGGCTGGTAGTTAAAGTTGGGTATAGTTAGGTAATGCTACATTCATTTCAATAATAACTTCTCTTACAACAAGTCACATCTTAAAGTATGATTTTGACACTAGATGACCAGAAATATGGAATTGTTGCATCTTTTTACCATGCTCAAAACTTTTCATGGATATGGAATTAGGTAATTTGTTAGATAAAGCTAGGCGTGGTTTGGTAGTATTGCATTAATTCAGTTTACTTGAAAAACTTTTATCAAAATGAATCCTTAAATATGATTATGAGGACCCTTAACACTTACAAAATCAGAATTATATCACGTATCACAAAACCCTCCTAAATTTGTTTTTAATATATATTTATTGTCTTTTGTAATTTTGCTAGCTTCTACTTGCGGTGGGAACAAAGCTGGAGCACATAATCATTCAGTTAGCTCACGAGGTTGCTGAGAAACATATAGCGATAGAAGGGGCTCTGGTGGTACAACCATCTGATGATCACTTTTGGTTTCACCGGCCCAGAATCGTGCTTTTACTCATACATTTTATCCTATTTCAAAATGCATTTGAGATTGCATTCTTCTTCTGGATTTGGGTACAGTTTAGTTACTTTATGAACATATAATAGGCATCCAACAAGAGAAGTTGATCACACACTTTTAATATTTGTTAACAGGTTCAATATGGCTTTGATTCGTGTATAATGGGGCATGTCCGCTACATTATCCCCAGGCTTGTCATCGGGTAATGTATCTGCCTTGATCCCATTTCGGTTTCTGACCAGGCTAACCCCACAAAACCACCAAGTTGAACCAAACCGGAATAAACTTACTAAACTTATGGTTTTATTTCAGGGTGTTCATTCAGATTATGTGCAGCTACAGCACTCTACCACTTTATGCTCTCGTGACACAGGTACTTGTGTCAAGTTCCAAACTTTTGTGTTTCCCATCATTTTTTTAGGCGTGGTAATATTGACCCGATAACTTATTAATGGGTCGATTTGGGTTATGTTTTAATGTTTTATATTTAATGGGTCAAACAGGTAAATACAAAGAAGTTAGCTTGTGAGGAAATGGGTCAAACCCTCTCTAAGCAACTAATTGAAATTTTAAGGCGTAAAACTTACTCATTTATCTTTAAAAAGCTAGATAATTTATGTAATTATATTCAATTCACTAGTTTTTATAAAAGTAGTCTTATGTTTTGGAGGATAAGTGTACAACATTAGCTCGACCTTCTAGCCAACCCTGCCCGATTTTCCAATTATAGTGTTTTTCATACTACCAGAAAATCTAAATTGTTTTAATGAACAAATTCCAGATGGGAACAAATTTCAAGAAGTCGATATTTGATGAGCATATTCAGGCGAAAGTTGTGGGTTGGGCACAACATGCCAAGAAAAAAGCGCATGATGGGGGAACTCATGGCTCTAGCCATGATGGTTCAACTGCGCCCTCTGCTGCCACTGCTGCTGCTAGTTCTGCTTTCAAGGGTATTCAACTTGCTAAAATGAATCAGAACCCGCAGTCTTGAAGTTGCAGTGCCTTATAGAATTGCATATGTTAATATAGTATGATAGTAGTCGAAAATTAGGGTCAATCTTGAACCTGGTTCTGCTAAGGTGACGATAGTAATCGCACTTTAACAAAAAAAAAAAAATTTTTGATTGGCAAAATGGTATGAGGACATTTGAGGTAAATGTTTCATGGTTAGTAACGTTCAGGATTTTTGTTGGCGACATTTGAGGTAAATGTTTCATGGTTAGTAATCATACGTGATAACAGAATGATGTTTTCATGAGTTCTTTGATATGCCTAAATTCCGAGAAGACAAAACGGATGGGTTGGGTAACACACTAACACCTGAAGTGATTTGGGTCGAAATAATTATTTTACTGTGAAAATTATTGAATCATTTACCCTTCAATCGATTAAAATTAAATCAATTATCCCTTAATTGATCCAAATTAAATCCATTAGCCCTAAATTGATTAAAAATGAATGAATTACTCATTTCTTGACATGTAAACCGTATTTCATTTGGTACATAAGTTGAGTTATAAGTTGTAAAGGTAGGGGTGTTTATCAGTTCGGTTTTCTGGTTATTCGGCTTTTTTAGTTTGGTTTTTAAGGGTTTTTTTTTTTCTTCTCAAAACCGTAACAAAACAGAAGCCTAATTTAAAGTAGAAAAACCAAAAACTGAATTAGAAATCAGTTCGGTTTCGGTTTAAAACCGAGAAACCAAATATAGAAAATACAAATGCACCATTTTGTCCAAGCTTAGAATCTTAAGTTAGTTTGGATTATTGGTACATAAGTTGATGTTTGTCCTTTTAATCAAATTTGAATTATTCCTGTCTCGCTTTTTATCATCCCATCTCATGTTTGATTTTGTTTGGATTCAATATAAAATATAAACTTACATAACTTTTATAGAAGGATACTTGTATAGAAATTAAATATGATCAGAGTTTTCATAATGAATTGGTAATTTCAATTCATTCGTAAGCAGTTTAATATAAGATAACTAACAACACAATAAAAATAATAGCTATTAAATTTGTAAAATGGTCTAATATTACCTAAAATGTATTCCAACGAGGGTTAATATATGCGCTTCGCAAAAATGAAATTAGTTAAATGTTGATAGACTAAAAAATTAATGCATATTTTGAGAACCTAATAAAAGGTTAGGGGTCAAATATGAAAAAAAAACAAAAACTTAAGCTTAAAAAACCTTACAACAACAACAACAATACTCAATCCCGGCAAAAAGCCGGGGTTTGAGGGAGTAAGATGTAGACAGCCTTACCCCTACCCAAATGTAGAGAGGCTGCTTCCAGAAGGACCTCCGGCCTAGGGCTTTCACCCTTGTAAAAATTTCTCGACGGTTTCTCAATCTTAGATCTAGATCTCAGATCTAGAAAAGAGAGAGAAGTTACCCTTAGAGAGAGAGAGAGAAGTGACGATACCGGTAACAAGCTTAGAAAACCTTATTAACCCTAAAGTCCCTAATCAATAAAAAATTTTCCTTGTGATTACCACTGAGGATTTGAGGAAAAAGTTGGAAAGCAAAATTTAGAAAAGACTTTATTGTCTCTAAGTCACAAATGAAAAAATCATTATTATATCTTAGACAAAAAAATTTTTTCTTATGATGGAAATCAATGTTCCAAGGGCAAAATTGGAAACTAAATTACTATCACAAATGATAGTAAGAGTAATGTATACAATTTTCTCAAACGTTAAATTCTTTATTAATACCAATTTTGTAATTAAAAAAAAAAAGACGAAAAAGACGTTAATTAACCTACTCGTTTGCCATCTTGATGTGACTTGCAACACATTAGCCAAATCATCAAATAACAGATAATAAAGATACAAAATCATGCTACAGAATCAGGTAATTTAATTATTTAAGTACTATTTATCTTTTCATAAAAAACCATTTTAAGTGAAATTTGATATAACATGATCGAGCTATGGGTGTCAAAACAGCGCCAGATTACAATCAAATATCGAACGTAGGTATATAGGGAAGAAAAGGGACACACAAGAACAATGTTGTTTGAAAATAGAAACCGCCTTTAATGAATAAAAGAATAGGATCAAGAGGAAATAACTACACAAAAATAGAAACCCATGGAAAAAATTGTACCCTGAAACCCATATCGATTTCCTCCCCCTTCCATTTCAGTAGAAAAACACCAGAATCTCAGTAAGAGATGCTGAATAGATGAAAACGAGAGGCAAAAAGGCAGAGACCACACCACCTTTTGCAAACGACGATATGCAACCCACACATTGCACAGTCTATGCGCACACCTGAAGAAGTCTCCATTACATTTTGCTCAACCGATTTGAGATGCGAGGATGTGCATATGTATCCAGTATTTAAACAACCGATGCATCTCTCTTTCCAGAAAAATGTGGTCATTTCATTGCAGGATTAAAAAAGCTCCTCAGAATTGAACTTGTTCCAAGCTTCCTGTTATAGTATCAATCAACCGCAAGGATTATGACAAGGTCAATTTATCAAAACACAAAGGTTTTGTGAAAAGCAGATGTTTGGAATACAATAGCTGTACTACGTGATCTATCTTAGAAAAGGGGAGGGTAACATTAAACAGGCTATTCTAGCTTGAAGTCGCAAAAATTAGCATGTAAAAGCTGACAGTGATTCAAAAAATTTTTACGACCAAAATAAGCAGATTTGGAGAACCATGCCGTTGCTGCATGAAAACTGATTTTTATGATAAATGTAGAATTACTTGACTATAGTATATTCTACCTTTAGTTAAATGAATCTATTCTTATAATGCAAACACCCTTATACAGTTTTACTGTGATGTACAGTAACAGCCTAGAGGTGGCAACATGGTGGCTGGGTCGGTTGGGTAACAGGTGAAAACGGGTAACTTTTGGTATGTGTCAGATTAGGCAGGCCCTAAACACTTTTTGTTCAACTTTATGAATAATTAGCGTGCACGGATTTTTGCAAACATTATACTATGTCAATAATAATTTAGTCTTTTCAGGGCATGCATTAAAAATACATGTTGCGCATCTTTCAACCCGTTCTACCCAATCCCTTTGAAGCCACTTTTCCCCATTTGACCCGCTGACGACAAAAGATAACCCGAATGAGATGTAAGCGCCATATGTATAAACACAAATCAGGTGGCTCGATATGACAGTGTCTCTCATCCATAAGAATTATAATATTCAACAAACCTAATCAGTTTATGTATATGGCATGGTATGATCATTGACTGGATTTTGCCGCAATTTCGTATTTTCATCGAGTTTCAAAATATAAACAAGTACCTTAAGGAGGTCAAAAACCTTTTCAGCAACATATTTCTGTTGAAGATTAGCTCCCTTTTGTTGCACTTTATCAGGATGGATACATAGAGTAGCCTTTCTGTATGCCTTTTTCACACTGGCACCAGTGATCAAATCAGTCAAGGAAATAGGTTGCCAACCACATTCAGGCCAAAGAACCTGAAAATTCATTGAGAAGAGAATGAGACTAGAACAAAATCTTAACGAATGTCAAAATACAAATCAGCAGAGTTGTTGAATGTTGATTGCCTGATTATCAAGCATCAGATGTTACTCACCATGCAATAATACAGTATTTTTAATAATATTATCAACTATTAAAACCTGAACTTGCCTACTCTACCCAGCAGTAAAAGTTACCGTGTTTGACTGATTACACAATCCCCAACTGTCCATTTCGGGGTGGCAATTTGACCTACCCTACATATAACTACATTGGTGTCTGTGGGTCAAATGGGTTGAAAGTTACCCGAAGTACATTTTTAATGCATACAACCTCCTAAAGCACTTTCTCCAAGAATTTATATTATAAATGTAACAAAAATGTTTTTGTAATCATATTAATGGCATACTTATTTATGAAAAATCATTTTGGGTCAACCCAGCCCGTCCAACCTGCCCATGGCCATCTCTATCCAATATTATTAACTATGGCATACATATATTCGGAATAATCATACAAAAAATTTAAGACAGATAATGAGACATACATATTGTAAGGTTGATAACATTGCACGCAGATTTCCTTCCTTCCCTGCAGCCCAACACTTGATTTCGACATCCAAAGTTGCAGAAACCCTCTGAGATGAACAGACCAAAGTCAGATACAGAACATGATAGGACTTGGATAGAGAAATACATAAAAACTGATTACTAAACTAAGTAACCAACAGTAATCATCAGCCAACTAACAAGATTGCAGCCTATAATCGAAAGATAAGCTAGAACACCAAGTTTTCAGTCTACTATTGAACAGTAGACCACTCTACTATGATGATCAATTGATCAATCAGTATATGTAATCTATACAAGCATGCCAAAACCATCCCCTAACTCTAATTATAAATCAGTTATATAAAAAATAACTAAAGGTCTGAATCTATTCTTCCCTATTTAACTTAGGCCTAAAGAAAGTTATGTAAAACAGAGTATCAACAATAAAGAGGAAACAACCCACACAAATCAAGACACGTCAATGACCCAACGCTGGCAATTTGCTTGCTCTTAGGCAGAAGATGGGAAAACCTGAAACAATTTATGAACTCTCAAGTTCTCACCTCGCTTGACCAAAAACTCTTGCATGCCCCACCATGTGAAGCCATAGATGTAGAGGTAGCAAAATGGCAGGTTGTGTAACAAGTCAAAACGGATATTTTTGGTACAGGTGAGGCATGGCCGGGGTTGAGCAGAGTTGCCATGAAAAACTTTTGGCCAAATATTTAGAACTTTTTATAAATAATCGATGTGTCAGATATGATTACTAATCTTATACTATGAAAAAGTGATACAGGATATTTATGCATTAGAGATACACTTTGAATAAAATCATAACATGGCAAGAAGTCTTGTTTCCTCATAAGAGGTCTCAAGTTCGAATCACCCTAGACAAATAACTTGGGGGTGGCCAGGGAAATGGTTGGAACCGGCAATGAGCAAAGAAACCTGCTTAGGCTGCTAAATCTGAGTCAAAAAATGGCTTGCCATCCCTGGGTAACCCGAATAGGGAAAACCTCCGTTTTATAAATACACTTTGAGTGGCTATTGATCTGTATGACCTGCTCGACCAACTTCATGTGTTCCCTTCTAAGCTATTTATTTCATTTTACCTCTTGTAGCCAATAATGACAACCGCATAGCCTGAATCAATCCATTAAAACTGCCACATCCACATAAATCCATAAAATCTTAACTCTATGGGAAGACGTTGGCATCTAAACATGCTTTCTATTATACACAAGAATGAATTGGAAACATACGAGGACCAGTCCAAAGGAAAAAGCACTACTCAATGAAATGAGACAGAACTTGCTGAAAATCAATGAAACAATTTCACAATTGGAAGATTATTACCAGAAAAAATAATGCCCTTATATCCGGATTAAGCAATGAAAATTCATGTTTCTATTCATTAGAGGTGAACACATCCAGATCCTGGAACAAAGATGAAACAAAAAAGGTAGATGCCTATAAGGTACTCACTTGTCTTTCTTCCTGTTCATTCTGAATTTGCAGATCCCTTTGATTTTTTTCAGCTAGAGCTTTAGCCTATAAATGAAAACCTCAAACAATCAGATTTATAAATCTTGTACAAGAGATTATCAACTTCAGAATATGCTGTTCATAGTGAAAAATGAATCATGAAAACATCCTGTTCAAAATCACATACCGCACGCTCCTGAGTGCGTTGCTGTCTTTCCAGCCTAGCCCTCCGTCTTTCCTCAGTTTCCCCTTCAACATTTTGGAAATCTCCAGCCGAGGAAGCTACTTTTTAAAATAACAAGACACTAGTGAGTAACATATGCGATGGAAGTAGTTACAGGATTATCTCAAAAGACCTTCAACGAAAATATACCTTCAAAAATTGAGCTAAGATCATCAAAATTGGTGGTGGAAGATGGTTTTCTGACATCTGAAGGAGCTCCAGTAGTGGAAGGCCTGTGGTCCACTTCGGGTCCTCGTTTGTCCCAGAATAGTGGATCAGTTGCAGAGTCCTGCATTTGAGGTCAGACAGAAGATTGAATATAAATTTCTAAGATATTACTGTAACGTAAAATGAGTAATGATATATTCTCCTAATTTATCCTCCTAAAGATCCTCCTAACAAGATGGTGACACATGGAGAAATCGAGAGAGGAGGAGAGGTAAGAGAATAAGTGGGATCCACATGAGGTGGCTACTTCAGCCCAGATACTTATGGAAGCGTCAATTCAGGTTATGTAAATTTTACCGCCTCAAACAGATAAATAAAAGAAACTGCTTTAAAGCTAACAAGTCAACTGAGTTGAATGGCTAAGTGTACTTTTAGTACATAAAGACCTCCCGGATCATTTTATACAAAATTAAGATTATTGTTGGTATACTAAAAATTCTGCAATCATTTTTGACACACTATTTATTTAACACTAAAATAGTGTTTGCGTGATGCGGCGGCACATAGTTTTAGCCTTTAAGGGGAAAATTCGACAGCTTTTGTATTGAGTTGCCAAAATGAATAATTTGTCATCAAGGTTTAAAGTTTATCTTTTGGTTATTGAGTTGATAATTAATAGTTTAGCATCAATTTTTCAGTATGTATCGGAATTGCCAATTTCTTTCTTCATAAGCCTACTTTTATTCTTGCTTTTATTTTATAATGTTTGCATTCCATTTCATTTTTTACCCATGAGCAATGTGGGATGAATCCACTTTTCATTACCTGTGAAAATATAACAGTCTTTTTGTCCCACATTGGTTTCAAGAAGGCTTAGAACACACATCCCATGTATATATTCTTAAATTTTAAGAAACTTTGTAAATAGTGGTAAATGCTTTTATAAGGGGTAATAGATATAAACTTACTAAACTTTGAACAAGAAAGTGTTTTTGGTCAACCCGAACTGACCAATTTCAACCCGTATAATTAACTACCCGAATGGACCTCTTACCAGCCCGCCCATTTTTCCTCTTTATTATTTTAAAAGATGCACCAATTGCTACTCACAGTTGTTGTTGCTCTTGCTTTTGGCACACTGCTTGGTTGGGATTCCATGGTAAAAAAAGAATCAAAAGTCATTATCATTCTTTTGTTGGTTCATCTTGGCAGTAGCAGCAGCCCTTCCTTGAGCTTCTGCAGCGGCTCTATCTCGAGCTTCTGCAGCTGCTCTCTCTCGAGCTTCTGCAGCGGCTCTCTCTCGAGCCTCGGCAGTGACCTTTTCTACAGCAGCACGTTCTGCTCTACGCCTTGCTTCTGCTTGGGCCTTTGCAACAGCAGCTTTCTCCCTTGCTTCTTTCTCCTTGGCTTCTGCAACAGCTTTTTCTGCTGCAGCCCGTTCCTTGGCTTCTGCAGCAGCTCGTTCTGCTCTTTCTCTAGCCTCAACAGCTGCCCTTTCACGAGCCTCAGTTTGTGCTCTCTGAACAGCAGCCCTCTCAGCCTTTAAGCGAGCTTCAGAGGCTGCCCGTTCACGAGTTTCCCTGTTAGCCCTCTCTACAGCTTGTCTGGCTTTCTCCCTTTCAATTTCCCTTATCCTCTCTTTCTCAAGCCTCCTTTCCTCTTCCCTTTCTCGTTCTCGTGTTATCTCTTCATCCATAGTGTGTTCATCCCTATGTACCTGCACAGGTTCTTTATTTCTAGAAGCATTTTCATTTTGGGAGTGTTTAGCAGAACTGGATAATGAAGAGAAATCATTATCAAATGTTCTGGTACTTGAAGCATATGAACCTCTTTCAGAACCTTTAGTACGTCTTGGTATTGAAGGAGGGGGTCTTGAAGGTGGCGGGGCCCTAGTAACAGGTGTGAACAGAGGGATTTCTGACACAGTGAGCCATATGTCATCAGCATGCTGCACATACTCTTCTGATTTGGGAGAAGTTCCCACCTGAGAAGTTGTCTCAGTATGTGAAGCTGCAGAAGTAGCTTGATCAAAAGATCTACGGGAATCCCTATAAACAGATGGCATGTCAAAGACGGTCTGACGAGAGTCTTGAAGATCATCAAAAGGCATTTTCTGTGGTTGACTCTCGGAGTATCGAAAAAAAGATTCGTCTATTGGCTCTCTACTAACAGAGCTTCGTGCACTGCCCACACTGGATCCGTCCTCCGAAGGGGTATGACCCTTTCTTCTATTATTTGTATCCTTCACAAATGCAGGTGGAGACTTATTGAAACCATGTAGGGAGTCTATGCCACCAAACACATCCTTACTTGGTGATGATGCTCCAGCCTTTGTGCTCCTGGATTTACCACTTTTGGTGATCTCTTCAAGTGGATCTGTGAAGAGACCCTGGGATGAAGCAACAGGGGTTGGCGTAGATTCTAAAACCACAAAGGGGTCATCTGCTGCACTAGATTTTTTATTTGTATTGCTAGTTGATGTAGGGCTTGGGTCCGAACTCCATCTGTTAAAAGAGCATGATGAATGTTATGAACCAGCCCATATTATTAATACCCTCACCAATATGTTTGGCTGCTCATACAATTGAAAATTGAAAAACACAAAAACATGCCAGTGTTCTTTTTTAGTTTTTCAGTTACAAAGTGCAACAAAATTCATCATCAATCACATCCTTTCTGCCTGATTTAAATCAAATTACCTACCATAAATCATCAATATTGGTTGAAATGATTAACATTTTATCCATCAAATTAGTTAATATGGTTAGGCTAGACTAAAAGTAACGAAACAGATATAATTGTGAGAGCATAATTAAGCAAGTAATGGATATACCTGTACAAGGATGTAACTGGAAAAACTATAGAGATACATTGACATGCTTGTCTACTGTAATAGAGTATAAAAAATAAGAAAAAGGAAAAAACCAATCCAAAAGTTCAATTGCAAAACGAAGAATGTAACAGATGGTTACATCTGGAAACAATATTAAAGAACTTTGTACTCAGATAACATATTCAACAGCGAAAGTAAAGATAACTAAATACTATACCAAATCATTATCTTTGCAGTTTAGAGCATATACATTAGACATGGCCAACTTGTCACATAAAAGAATCATCTAAAGATCCTGAAACACTCGAATTGGCTCAAAACTCGAAAGACAAAGGTTCACAATAAGTGTTTGCCATCTTCTCGTGAACGTAGTGACAGTCAACCTCAATTGTGTTGTTTGTTCATAAAACATCTGGTTCCAGGATATATGTATTACTACCACATTATTACAGTATTTAGAGAACACTTTCATCAAACCAGCTTATTGTATACTAACTCTTGCTCCCTGCTTTCCCATTATTAAATTCTGCCACCAATAGAAAACTTTCTCTCAGAATGGGAAGCTGGGTACACACAACTACCTAGGGTTCAGAAATTTACAGTTGAGAAGTCTGTGGCAGAGTGACTAGAGCGAAGAGTGACAAGCATACACGTTTCATAGGTGAACATGAATTGTAAGCAAGAGGGTATTGGCGACCTCACTTAATACTCACAAATCCACATTTCCAAGAAAACAAAACTCACAAATCCATATGTCCCATGCCATACATCAGCAGACATATCCAAAGAGCAGTAACTGCCTAACTGGTATGATTATATTTATATGTGAAGCATGACTGTTCCTTGCTCAATTATCAAGCTATATCACATTACAAGATCGCATAGAAATGGCTAGGTAAGCCTTGACGGATTTAAGGTCCCAATAAATCTCTCAACGCTACTTACACAACCTGAAAATATTTAACTGACTCATTTGCTGGAAATAGCTCTCCTTAGCAGCTAGGTAAATTTATGGGTCCCAACGCTAATGCCATCAATCAAAAGTCAAAGTTATTTGTCAAGTTTCCTCTACAAATGTAATGAAATATCATCATCTACTAAGTTCGTCCTACTACCCCAACAAATCATCCCAACTGAATCAACAAACACCACTCTTTTACCTTTCTACCCTTTTTTAGTTTTTCTACGCATCTCATTTAATGTACAATCTCATTTTAATGAACAAAATTACATTTCCATTTCATCTGTTCTTGCCAACCCTTTCAATCCCATTCCTCAAGTTCATATCAATTGTATCAATTCAACTCACGTCACTGTATCACACCTGCACCTCAACGTTCAACATTCTACCTCTCCATCATATTAATTCCTATCTTAAGTAAACCACATACTTCCACTCTTCCAGTACTTATAACTTACTGCATTATGTTTTTCAATCGCTAAAACGCACCGGAATACCGGATACATGGTGCATCTTACCCTATTGTAAAGCAAAAACAAACGTACTTTTAAGTCGCTGAAGTACTGCTTACCTTTACTTCTTATATAAAAATTCTAGCCCCCCCCCCCCCTATTTTTGGAAATGTTGAAAAAAAAGGAGATACAAATGTACGAAATTGCCCTTCATTATTTTATTTTGCCAGCCACCCTCCTTCTAATTTGCCAGCCCCCACCCCTCCAATTTATTTATTATCACTCTCTCTCTCACAAACACACACACACACGAACCACAAAACACACTCAAAAAATCCCCCCATCACCGCCGCCAACACCACAACCATCAAGGTGCGGGTATCTGACGCCCTATAAATTGTATCCGCCGCAACGCGCGGGTACCATGCTATTTTATATAAGCTTTTTAATTCAGGTTTACGTACATGATATACTAAGCATTAGTAATTCTACTTCTTATACTCGAGGCAACCTAATCAATGAACCTGCACATACATCTTAATTCTGATACAAACCCAGAGCTGCTGGCTCAAAATGGGTTGGACCAGACCAGTTATGTGTTGGATGGAGGGAAACAAAATGGAAGGAATTCAAATTTGGAAGTGG
>JAOEHQ010001820.1:0-19084 GCA_025447715.1 Asclepias incarnata
TTTCCAACCCCTCTATAAATGCCTTAAGGTCTACGACCGGTAAGGGCGAAGCCCCCCGGAACGGCGTAGTCGTTCGATTAAGGGCTACGCCCGTACCGTCTCCATCGGTTTTTTTTTTTAAATTTAAAATTTTTTTTTTTTTTAAGAATGGTTTTTTATTATAAAAAAATAAAAAAATAATAAGAAAATAAAAAATAAAAATAAAAAAAAATAAAAATACATACCAAAAAGAGGAAAGAATGAGGAAAAATATGTGGCTGAGATTTGTCCCCTTGTCCTTTTTTATTTAGGTGTCCTTAAATTAACTCACCCCTATACATACATACATACATATATATATATATATATATAAAGATAGATATAGATTAATGGTTTGAAGAAAAGGTTTTAGGTTTGAAGAAATTTTTTGGGGAAGACAATTAAAGACAAATATAATTTTTAATATATAGTGCAGGTATGTATGTATTGAGAGGGAGAGAGTGCGATAGAGTGTGTGTAGGTTTTTTTTTTTTATCACAAATAGTCCATATGATTGGTAAAATGATGATTATACCCTCACGTGCTATGCACGTGAGTGGTTTAACGGTTCAAAGTAACGGAAATTAGTGTCAGGGACCTCTGGCAACGAAAACGAAAAATACAGGGACACTTAGCAACGAAAAAAAAGTCCAGGGAGTCAAATGCGAATAGTGCCATCCACAGGGACCATTTGTGACATTTTCTCTTTCTAATATTTAGAAAATAATGTGGTTCGTAAGAATATATTAATAATAAGTATTGTGTTACGAGGATCATCATTATAAAAGTTTTTGGAAACCAAAATTATTATGATCAAAATGTTAATTATATATATAACAATTCAAATCATCTAAGCTACAGTACAAAGTTTGGTTCGGTACAGTAACAAAGTTTCTTAGCTACAGTGATTTGGTTAGCAAAACCGCTTGGATACAGTAACACAAAAAATGCAACAGCTAAAACATAAGGTACAACTCTTTACCTTTTTTTTGTTGCTCTCTAGAGTTTTACACCAGGTTCAACGAAGTGTTTGGCGTCATCATCATCCTCAAATTTCGTTCAGAGGTACACAATCTCACTTTCCATTTTTATTTTATTTCTATATATTTTTTTCTTTAAAATGTCAAGCTTTCTACTTTGAAGTTCAAAGTTATCTTTTTCATGAGGGTAATTTTATTTTTATAGCATCGGTTTTTACTGTCAATTTTGCACCTCAAGAACCCTAATTTCTTGATGGGGTTTTTGTTTTAACTGTGAAATGTTATTAATATAGATGTAATGTTATGTAATGTGTCAAAAAGGGTACATTTCTCAGATTGGTTAAACAGATCGGGACGGATTGAGCTCGAATATCTATTTGTGTTTTTTATAAAAAAAGAAATAGATATATCTAAGAATATTATATGAAATATTATTACTACAAGGGCAAATCTACGTTTCTTAGTGAAACAATTTGGAAGATTATGAAAACTTGATAATGGGTATTTTAAACTGTTTGACCCATTTCCCTGTTAGTTAAGCTATAAAATTTTTACCCAATTAACATAGACACGTTGAAATTGCCATCTAAATGATAAATCAATTTGGATAACATTTGGTTGTCTCAACCTGCGGTCAAACTACTGGTTACAGACTTATACGAGTTTCACAATTCAAACTGATATAATAAGAGGAGATATACAAAAGTCTCCAGCTTAAATCTTGGATATTCTTGTCACTCACATGTTGTGTGATTGTATGTTGCTTGCTTATCTATTATCTATTACACCTTATAATGAGTCTACCCAAATTACCTCTCTCCTTTATTCACTAATATAAACATCCCCACTTAATATACATATAATACTCTTAATGAAATGAAATAATTAACAACAATCTTTTATATCAATTACCTTTACATTAATAACCACACCGCCGCCACCACCAAACCGCCACAGTTACGGTTACCACTATCGCCGCATCGCGCGGACATGCGTTTAGTAACTTTTATCATGGCTTTAGCCTGTTCTATAGCTGTTTGGGTCCAGATTTAGTGCGTTTATTTAGTCATGATATAGTTATATTGACCAAATTATTGTGAACTTGCAGGTGATATGTGACATTTGAGGCTAGGGGTGAAAACAAGATTGCCATACATTTGGCATAACAAAGCCAGCAACCCGTTTGTCAACTTAAAGAAAGAATACAAAGGCATCTATTGGCAAGAAGACATTATCCCATTCTTTCAAAATGTTACTCTCCCGAAAGAGTGAATGACCCGACAAGAATCAGGTTGGAACTATAAAACAATTACCAGATGTGGATATCTGTAGTGATATATAGTCATAGGTTTATAGGATTGGATATGGATATGTTTATGTGGTATTTATGATTATAGGTTTTGTATGTTGGATATGGATATGGATATGTTTATTAGATGTATTCCATCACCAATTTGACATTTGCAGGAGTATTCAAGTTGTATTGGTTGACGAGTGTAAAGTTCCCTTGCTTTGAGATATGGTGATAGATAACCCGCTGCAACGCGCGGGGTTGCATTCTAGTTTTCACTAAAACACTACAAAGCATTTAAAAATATAATGTTTAGTTTTCACTAACAATTATATAAAAATTATTTATCCCAAAAGAAGAAAAATAGTAAATTTGGTTTTGAGTATATAACGTTACTAAGTACTTTTCAACATGAAACTTAATTAGGGTGTAAAAAAAACCGTACCCAAATAACCCGACCCGACCCGAATGGGTCTGGGTCAGGGTCATATAAGTCATCTTATTCGGGTTTATGTGGGTTATTTGGGTTAACCCGAACCCAAATCTTTTATATGGTTTGGTATATAGGTTAAACATAAAAAGATTTGGGTTACCCGAATAACCCAAATAAGCGTTTTATTATTATTTTTATTAATAATTTGGTATTATTATTTGTAAAACTATACTACTATCAACCACCTTTATATTTTATAGTTTATACTACTTGATTAAAAATTGAATATGCATTTTTATATTAAAAAAAAAGTCTAGTTACTTACAATAAGAAATACAAGTTGTCATCCATATTCTATAATTTTATATTATTAAGAATTATACACACTTTTTCTGTTTCGATTCCCAAATCCAAGCCACACACTTGCCAACAACTTATGATCTCATCACAAGTTGTCTTCCTTACACAACATAATATAAAGGTTTTAAGAAAAACCCTTAACAATCAAAAGCCAAACACTTCTCAAATTTATTTGCTTAATATTTATTTGGGTTTGAATTTGGATACCCGAAACCCGACCCAACCCAAATAACCCAAACCCAAATAACCCGAATCTTATTCGGGTTGGGTTACGGGTTAGTTTATATTCATGAAAAGCCGAATAACCCGACCCAAATAACACGAAACCCAAATAATCCGACCGAATAACACCCCTAGGACCGGGGCCCCCGGGCCCTCACATAGATCCGCCCTTGATTATCGGGACGAAACAATAAGTTAGATATAAAAAATGCACACCTTAAAAACAGAACTCGAAACCTGAACTAAAAAACAATGAGCTTAATTAATTTTTTATGGTTCTTAACTTTAAATGTTGTTTTAAAATCACAATTAGTTGGCGTTTGAAATTTAATCTCATGAGAAATACACGTTTTATATGTCATGTCATGCCATCAAAATAAATATAGATGTTACTTTTTACTCCGTATTAAACTCAAAGATGTTATCGTGGACATTTGAAAACCGAATGTGCCTATTTAGATATGTATGTGTACACGTTATATTCATTGCAATAACAATGATTGATGTTGCACCATTTTGTTGGCTACCATGTTTAATGAAAAAAAGCTGTTATTGATGCCACAAGATTTAAATAATCTTTATAAACATTGTACAAATATATACTACATAGTTGTGGTGCATTTAACAAAGCTTATGGTATCTATATCAATTTCCTTTTATCACTAACATTGATTAGCAATTACTCCATCTAGCTTAAAGCCTAACGAGCCAAATATAGATATAGATATCTTCATCTTCATATATATAATAGAAGAGTACCAGCACAATGCGGCGGCAGTGATAACAACGACGGGTGGCGGCGGTGGCGACAGATGGTGGTGACGGCGGCGACTGGTGGTGGTGGCGGCGGCAACGAGTACTGTAGGTTATTGATGTAAAAAAGGTAGTGTAGTTATTTTAGGAGTTAATAGTAGATGTTGTAAATTAATTTCATTAAGTATTAAGTATTTCAAGTAAGTATTATAAGTATTTCAAGCGGAGATGTTTAAAATAATAAATAAAAAGGAATGGACAGTTTGGGGTTATCAAGTTCTTTTATGGAAGAAAAAAAAAGGGGGATAAATGCTTTATAATGTAAAGAGTTAATTTCATTAGGTGCCCCTGTGGTTGTCAGTATTATCTCTTTGCACCCTGTGCTTTTTTTTCATTGCTAGGTGCCCCTATCATTCGTGTTAATTTCAATAGGTGCCCTTTTGGCTAACAGCCGTTAGTCTCTCTCCGTTAAAGCCCCCATGTGCATTGCACATGAGGGTATATTCGTCTTTTTACATACAAACATCTTCTCTTTTTCATTTTTCACATCAAACATATGTTTCTTATCCGCTCTCATTGGCACAAGTATTATCATGTTGGAAGAACATATATATATATATATATATACAATCCCCTAGATTGTTTTTAATCAACTAATTTAACATATTCCAAAATTTCCTATATAAATTAAGCAAAATCCAAACAACACTTCAAAATGATTGTCATACAAAAAGACTACTGAAATTCACAATGAAAATAGAAAAAAACTCGTAATAATAAGTTTATGAATCTGATACATGTGGGAAGGATCTATGCAAAAAATCTAGCATCCACCCATTTTCAGATTTGCCTCATCACCATGTATTCAATTCTATATGAACTGAAAATGACATCTTCTGAAAACAGAAATTTTGTAAAATATCAAAAACATATAAACTTCATCCCAAAAACATATCTTTAAATCGCAAAAGAATCCCAAATACCACCAAACCAATATAACCGCTACTGCTACTGCTATCACAACCGCCGCCGCCGCAGCCGCCGGAGTTACTCACCACCACTGCCGTAATTACTCACCACCATCGGAGTTAGCCTGTTGCAAAGTTTTTAGATCCCGACTATTTGTATACTTGTGGATCTTTGATCGGATATAGATATAGATAGAGAAATAAATTAAATAGATTATAGATAGAAACATAGAGATGTTGATGATGATTTTGTGGTTGGATATTTTTTGGTGGGTGGTCGGATCTATCTATCTATATTTGAATTTTACTCCTTTTTTTTTTCTTATATATCTATGTTTCTATATATATAATATTGATATTGATGTAAGGATTAGGATAGATGTAATGTAAATAAATAATATGTGATTGTTAGGAAAGAAACAAAAATAGAACTAGTTAGTTGTATATCTGTGTAAATATATAGAAAGTTGTTTTTGTATATATATATGTATATGTGTTTGATCTGAAAAGTGAAAAAGAGAGGGTGTTTAGAGGTAAAAGGACGAATATACCCTCATGTGCAATGCACATGGGGCTTTAACGGCCCTTGACTAACGGCTGTTAGTCAAAAGGGTGGGTAGAGTAACAAACCTCCGACCACAGGGGTACCTAATGACATTTTTAAACCACAGGGGCTGAAACTCAAATAGCGACAACCACAGGGGCACCTAATGAAATTAACTCTTTCTTTTTTAAACCTCCACCCCCTTCTCACACACACACACATATACTTTTTCCCCCTCTTTTTCTCTCCTCTTCTCTCTCTCTCTAAAATCTATCATCGTCAATTCATCTTCTTAGCTACTCAACTAGACTACTAGGTACCATCACCATGATGGGGGCCATCAGAGGGAGTGGGTCCGACTCAATGGCACGCCTTGCCCCACCCTCTGAGCCGTCCCTGCAACAAATACTGCATTATTGTGGGGTGTCTCTAGTAGTTTTGATTGTGAGCAGATCACCTTTCATTTATAAACATGAGATTAGTTGTTTAAACATCTCCACTTGATATACTTATAACACCCTTATTAATTTACATTATCTATCCCTAACTCTTAAAATAACTACAATACCCTCTTTACATCAATTACCTTTATATCAATTATCTACACTACTCGTCGTCACCACCACCATCACCAATCGCCGCCACCACCACACCGCCACCACCACCTTCGCCGCCGCATTGCGCGGACATCCATCTAGTAGTATATAAAGCATTTCACCCCTCTCCCTTGTGAACTTTTAAATTTTGAAATCTTTAAATATCCTTATACAATCAACACACATAACCACTAACAAACTTGGTCTACCAAAAATACCCTTAATTAATTAATTTACAACATATATCCCTCAATTTCTAAAATAAATACACTACCCCTTTTACATCAACTACATTTACATCAATAACCTACACTACTCACCACTGCCACCAGTCGACACCACCACCACCCGTCGCCTCCACCATCACACCGCTACTACCACCGCTGCCGCTACCACCATCGCCGCTGCATTGCACGGATATCCGTCTAAGAATAATAAAAAGAAACTTTATAACACCTAAATTTAGAAATTAAAACTATAAATATATTAAACTGAATATATTAGCCAGATATATACTAAATCAATACTCCGCCGAATATAAATTTACTATAAATGTACCCACACAATACGTGGAGTTGTATAGTTTCAACGTAGAGACAAACTAAGGGTGACGACGTCCGGTTCTGCCAACCGTCGATAAAATTTAAATTTGACTATTGAAAAAACTATTATATTTTTAATGTTGATAAACTTAATTAATATTGATTTTATTGCATATTAATGACTTGCCATATTTTGGTGTTCTTAAATTTTTATATGTGACAACCATCACCCGAGCGTCATGTTCTTTTGTACTTAGAGTTCGTCATTGTTCGTAGCGTGGCCATGTACGCGTACGTATAGTTCGTTATTGTCTTATTTGAGTTCGTGTACGTGTACTTATAGAATAATTTATATAAATAATGAGAAATCGATTGTTCGATTTAGTTCTAGTGCGTATGGAATTTAGTGATTTCATGGCCAAATCATAAGTATTTTTGGATTTAAATTCGTTTTTATTAGTTTTTGAGCTTATATTATTATCATTTTTGTTAATCTAGAAAATCAAAACAACGAAACGGTTTTTAGGCAAGAAAATCGACCAAAACACTTACTTTATGTTTATAAACCATATTTATGCTTTTACAACTCAGAAATCAACCTAAATCGCAAATCAAAACTGAGTTTCGTGAAGCAGTTCGTCGGTGCGTGTTCTTACGGTCAAAACTCTCAGATCTGGGTCATAACTCTCAAAAGTCAAAAACTCTCAAAATGTCAAACGCGTAAAAATGGTCAAACTAAGTCAATATTTTAAGGTTTTCTAAATAAGCTTAACGACATTTCTTAGGACCCTAGTAGTAGACATAAGCACTTATCATTTGTTTTTTGGCAGATTAAGACGTACAGGTTCTTGTGTTCTTAAGCTTTACTTGTGTGCTTACTTACCTACGTACTTTCGGGTGAGTTTCCTAGCCCCCTTTTCATGTGCGTTGGGGTGAAAAGTGTACTAGTTTTTAAACTAAAAGGTGTCGATAACTTTTATGGTACAATATATATTGTGGTGAGCCATACTTTGTAGGATTACTTTGCTTGCACTAATAGTTGTTCATGTGATAGCCCGTTCTTGAGACTGTTCTTAAGTACACCGGAGAAAAGGGTCTGGTACTTGTCTTGGCAAGTGTGTATGTTTTTATGTGCTTATCTTGTGCTTATATGTGTTTACAAGGTGCTTCTGTAAGTAATCCTGTAGCTCTTTTATATTGTACAAACTACTGTACTTTTAAATTGACACTAACGTTTTTACAGTTTTCTTGAGGTGCTTTAAAAGGATCTTTTGTACTTACTAGTTCTTTTGGACTTAAACCTACGAACTTACCAACCTTTGTGTTGACACATTTTAGTATATTTTTCAAGTAACCAGGAGAGTCGAGGTAGAGATAGCTAGAGTTGGAGCTTGAGATTTAAATTCACGGACTGAATATCCAGTATGCTCCCTATTGGGATGAATGTTGTAAAGACATATTACGTACTTATTAAATTATGTACTTGTTATAGTGTGTGTGTGTGTGTGTGATTGTGCTTGTAAGTGTTCATCATTTAGAATTCTCTATGTAATTTCCATATCGTGTTGTGCTTTCGTGGCATCCCAAGTTTTCGCTGTATTTGGGGTGTTACAAAATAGTATCAGAGCTGTGGTTATAAAGAATTAGGTGATTTACCTAGACTATAACCTAAGTACTTCATGTAGCATGCATAATAGGAAAAATTATGTGTGTGCATCCTTGGCGTGCTAACGTCACAACGTTCTTATGTGTTTTTGTAATTATGTCGAGTTTTGTGGTATTGTTGAGTTCTTGTACTTGTGCTTACGCCGTGATAGTTCTTGTGCTTATGTTGTGGTACTTGTACTTATGCCGGGTGTTCTTGTGCTTAAGTCTCATGGTATATGTACTTATGCTTTGGTGTATGTTGTTGATTGGAAATTTATGGTTATTTTATGGTTTTGCAAAGTGAAGTGATGGAAATAACAAAGTATGGCACAGTGATATCATAGAAACGCTTGATCAACGGTTCTACGATTATAGCATGCGATACAAAATGTTATTGGTATTCCGGATTGCACATGTGTAATCGGATATGGTAGCTAAAATGAAATACCGAAAGTATGTCGGTAATATGGTGGGTCAATGTAACATCCTAAACATTTTTATCTTTAACTTTGACTTTGACTTTGTCTTTGGTCAATCGTCAACTTCTATCGTTTGACCGTTAGTTGATTCTTGACGTCGTTAGTTGCTTAAATTGCTAAGTAATTAATTGTTATTAATAAGATGGTTAATGTGATGCTTAATACGTTGTTAGTGATTATGAGATGTTTTTATGGTTGTCGGTTTACCATTAAGTGCTTGTTTGGTCGTTTGAGATCCTGGTTCGTTAGTGTTAACGGTCGTTACATTTAAGTTGGGGGCATCCCGGTCATTTAACCCTTGATTCCAGGTTTAATTAGGGTTAGACAACCCTAATCCCCCCTCAATCTTCTGTTTTCTTGTGTGTGAAATAGAGTTTGTGCCTCTCTAGCTTTCTTTCATCTTTTCCATTCGATTTCGGGTGATTCGTGATCCTTCGGTGCTAGTATTTGATCCTCTAATCATCCATTAAGGTATTGATTTAAATACTTTCTAATTGTTATTCATGTCCATCCATTCCATTCGTTCATAACTGGTCTTGATTAGTAGTGGTTGATCGAAATCGTATTATTGATAGATTTGGTGATTTCAGGTCAACCGGTAATTGTTATTGCAATCGATTGACAGCTTGGATTTTCCTACAGGTACGGATATGTTATTGATGACATTTTAATGATTCAATAGGTCCAATATGAGTGTCATTTCTAGTCTTGATCATTTGTGGTCGTTCGTTGTTGTTTTAATTCGTTTTTGTCGATTCGGTGACCTAATAAGTGAAGCGTTGTTCAGTTGAGGGTGTTGAGTGGTCAATTGGGATCATTTATGATTTTTGGAAAATGGTTTGAGGTGTTGAAGTCGTTTGGGTGTTGAAATAGGTTTCAAAACTAAGTGCTTTGAAGGTCTGGAATTTCAGTCATCTTGCAAAAATCATTGTTGATTCATATGAATGAGTCAGGTGATGAGTCTTATATTTTTGAAAACCTCTAGGTGTCCTCTATATTCGATATGAACACTGTTTTTATTGATTTTTCCTAGAATCAGGTCTAAAACAATGATATCCAAAAGTGTTCTGATTTCAAACAAATGCAGCAGGTCTATTTTGTAAAAATCATAACACATTCTACATAGCTCTTCAAGAGTCAAACCTTACATTTCTGAAAAACTCTTTGAGTGCTCTACAATTGTCTAGAAGTAAGTTTTGTTGTACCTAGTAGTCTTATGGCTCAAAAGTCGATGGCAAGCGAAAGACGTGATAACGAAAAAAAAATTGTTGGCTGATCTGGTTATATATGCGACGCATGGGAAAGCCATATGACACATTTTTGGGGTTTTTGTGATGCAGAAAGTTGTCTTAAGCAAATATGCGATGCATAGATGTTCCATGTGACACATAGATTCCCTGTAGGTCGTTTTATCCCCGTTTAAGCTCGTTTATTGATCTTATATTCCTTATAGGTTGTCAAGTGTATGTATCAAGCACGGTAAACTTAATTGTGGTAATTTGTGAAGCTCGTAGAGGTACGATAACTATCTTTTGACACGAGGGACACAACGAGAACTTAGTTTTTATATTAGCATCGTTAAAGCCCTTCGTAGGTATGTTGAGTTGTGAGAACTTGTGGGAGGGCTTATGGTTGATAATTATGCATACTTTGTCATAGTTAACTGTAGTTAATAATGATATGCATGCTATGATAATTGTGATGATTGAAATGATTTTTTGATTGATTTGTTGATGATTGATTGGCTTGTACATTTAGTACACTAGACTTGGCAGGATTGCCATGTCATGTGCACATTAAGGGCCCTAAAAGTTGTCATTGTTGTTGTTGATGATGGTGATACTCGAGCATTAATTGTCGTTGAAAGTGTTAAGCTTAACCCATGTTAGCTCCTACCGGGGCGGGGGGGGGGGGGGTGTTAGTGTGTTGTCGTTGCTGTCGTGTGGGGTATTCATGATAACTCCTCCACGACTCAGTCTGTTGTTGGAGTTTGTCAGGTGGTGTAGGCTGGCCACTCTCATTGTAACGTCTTACTTGTGGATTTAGTTATGCCTATCCGTAACATGGTCTATGGACCCCGAAAGGTTAACCCATCATGTCGGGTGTGAGGTACCCTAAGGGTCACTTGACCACCTTCACACGCTTTATGTAGTTGTTAACAAGTGACGTAAGTTACTTGGATTTGTTGTGGCATAACCTATTGTTGTTGACGTTTGAGATGCTTGTGATGTTTGTTGACATTTGATGAGGTTGCTAGGCACATATAGTGATATAATACTCCTATGGCTTATTTTCGTTGATGTTTGTTGTTGCTTGACATACGTATGATCATTTGAAAAGTTGTTTGAAATAGCAACTATTTTATAAACATGTGGTTATCTTACTCGGCTTTTAAAGCTGATACTTGTTTTGTTTAAATGTTGTTTTTCTTAAGGTGGAAGTCGTTTATGCATAGAGTGAGGCATGGATAGATTGATGATTTGAAGAAGACCTTATATAGCCTTAGCCTTTGCCTCATTTATTTAGATGTTTATATATTACATCGTTGGATATTTATTATGTTGGTTGGTTGTTTTGAATGTGGATTTCTTAGACTGTCGTTGTGATGCAATAAGTAACACCAAAACCTTTTGTGGAAATTTTCGTTAAAAAATGATTATGTTTTAATGAGATGCTTCCGCAATTATTGTTAATTATTCTAAAAGTTTTTGGAAATCCATATTTTAAAAACACAAACCATTTTACCTAAATCAATACCATTTCACCACAACTAAACCATCTCTCACCATTTCAACTTTTCATACAAACCAACATCTGCAATCAATAAAATGGATGGTTCTTCATCATCTACTAACCATATGACAGTTGACCAAATGAAGTATGCAATTCTTGTAGATATTAAAGAGGACAAGAAGTATAAGGAAGACGTTCTAGCAGTTCCTAACAAAATTTCAAAGGTGAAGATTGCAAGCCAACGTGTAATCGAGAGACTACGAAAGGGGGGCAAGACAACTTTCCCACTTGAAGAAATTTATATTAGATATCTTCAAGACAAGTGCGGCCTTGTAGGTAGACTGGTGAAATTAGTTTACAAATTTACGATGTTAAGGTCTCGTTGGAATACAGGATAGATGTTGTTGAAAGAGTTATTTCGAACCTCAATTAGCTTAAAAAATAATCCTAATGTTTATGTATTAGTTTAATGTATAACGTATTTATTAGTGCAATGTTTTTTTTAATTAGTATCGTAATGTTTTTTATTTTTTAGTGTAATGTTTTTATTTAATTTTAATGTAATGTTTTTATTATTAATAAAAAATGTATATTTAGATGTGTGTTTAAATAATAAGAAATAATAAAATATTTGATGATGAGATAAAGAAGATGACTTATAGGGAAGGTGTATTCTTGTGTAGTGTGACGCTAATATGACAGGAATGATAAAAAAAAAAATAGGAAACTCATTATAGGCACAATGCTAATGTGGAGACACCAAATAATTTATCAAAAGTATGATACTTTTATAATAAAGTTATTTCAACTTGATTATGTTGAGTATTAGGTTATATTATACATACACATGATTTTCAAATAGTCAAATACTTCTTGGAATCATACTTTTAATCAAACACAACTTTCATAGAGCATGGAAAATGCAAGTTGACTTGAGATTATATATTGCCTATGGTTGGATCGATCAATTTGATCGAGATATCATGATTCAGATCTAACATGCTTTGACCCATTTACATTTTACAAACAGATCAACAAGAATATGACACATTTACATTTTACAAATAGATCAACAAGAATATACTAATTTATAAGGGTGGAAATCGTGTCATATTTGGATGATAGGTTGTAGTTTGGCCACTTAAAGAGTTCATATATGTCAATCCAAACTCAACCCATTTAATAATCATGTTGAAAAGTTGAATTCAAACCCAACCTACTTAATAAACAGGTTAGTTGTGTCAACCTATTGAATCCATGTTAAATCAATAACTACATGATTAGGCATGACAAATGAATTTTGAGGGCCCAGTTCAATATCGAAAAATAAGCCCCCATATAACGGAGAAGATATATATTACATTTTTTATTTTTATTTTGTATGAACTGTGAGAACTTTTAAATTACGTGTTAGATCTCATGTGAATAGTAAGCAAAATTCATGGTTTTTTAAAAAAAAGATTTGTTATCATTTGAACTTTTATGACTCTACAAATGTGAATTAACTTAAAAAATATGTAATTTAATATATAATTTAAGATATAAATATAAGAAAATATAAAATAGTTACAACATTTGGAACTAATTGTTTAACCTTTTAACTTTAAGTTTTCCAAATTTTAGCTTTGTAACGAGTTGATGTAAACGGTTATAAAAGTCAATCCAAACCCAACCCATATATTAAATGTGTTAGTCACGTCGACTTGTTTATGACTCAAACCCATTTAACATTCACCCAAACCCATTTTTTCAAAAAATTTTTCCTTTTTGGTACTTTGTGTGTCTCACTCACTTTACGAACAGACTAATCTTAGGAGCTGACTCGTTTTGCGAGCTCAGAGTCAGAACAGGTGAACCTCCGTAGCCACTAGAGTATCTTTTTTTAAGGAACTAGAAATTAAACATGTGACTTCTAGGGAGTTTTACTTTTTAGAGATCCATGTCCAACTACTGGACCACCACCCTTTGTGTCTTGTGTTGTGTCATGTCGGATATTGCCCCCCGAACTAGTTCAATTATCAAAATATTGAAATAATTTGTAACTTGGAATAATGAAGACGCATTCCGATCAAATTTGTTTTGTAGGGATATAAATTATGATATAAATATGTAATAGTTATTTAATACCTGTTATTTTCAGGGCTTTTGAGATAATGAGGTAAAACATTACTTATTAAACAGTGTAATTAATAGACAGTCTACCAAACAGATCTCAATATATGTTTTTTTTTTATATAATTTTATCATCATCATCTTAGCTGTTTTATAGTTTAATCTATTACTCCTTTTTAAAGTTTATCTAGAACTTCTTTTTAAAGCATTTACGCTCCCTCTTTGATTAAAATTTGAAATACCTATAATATTCTTGTTAATTTATTATTTTTAATTTCTTTATTCATTGTAAAATTTCTCTTTTTATATAATTATCTTATTTAATTGTCAATTTAATCTATTATAACTTATATTTTATAATTTATAGTTATAAGAAAATAATACAATTTTTTAATTTATCGAAATATTATCTTCTTTATGCTATTACACCAGCTACAAAGTTGCGACAACAACTATTAAAAATCATTGAACATCACTAACAAAAAATTCAATCATGTTGCTTTGCTCAGCTACTATGCTAGGTTTTTAAAAATGGTATTGGGTTAATTACACTAGTAATTGGGGCCAAAAGAGTTGATTGTTGTTCTTTGATCTTTGAGAAAAACGTTACGAGTTCTTATTCATACAAATCCAGAATTCAAAGATTGATGATGAAACTTTTATGACACTAGCCGTCTAGCCCAATTATTTCATCACAAACTCAGTCATATGGCTAATTTTAAAAATGAAATGAAGTGGGACTTATAGTATTTTAAATATGGCTTAAAAACCAATGGAATTAGATCAAGTGTTTGGTAAGCGAGACATTTAAGATAAAGTTGATGATGCTGTTGTTGATTTGAAGAAATAAGAGTAAGTTATAACCTAAATACTTATTGATAATATTGTACGTCCAATTTATTGATGTTTGTGGCGCTGTTTATGAAATTTTGAATTGAACTGGTATTAATCGTGAAACGCATGGGTTTAATGTAGTACGTATGTATATACGGTTTAATATACATAATTATATATGGATATATTATGTCAAACAATTATATAGTAGAGTTCATGTATTTCACTTTGTAATTGATTGAACACCAAACCGCGTCTAGCTTCTGGACGTCGCTAGGATCTCCGTAGGAATGGATTGTGTGCGATTTGGGACTTATTGATGATTCCCTTTGCGGTAGTTTGACGCCTTTAAGTCTTTTGGTGTTTGTTGTGGGATGATTGCATGTCTTTTAGGGGGGAGATCATGCTTACACCTATCGTGAGGTGTTGTATGTTTGTTAGCCGTCGGTCACCATCGTAAAAGAATTAGGATTCCTTTATATTCGGCTATTATTGAGAGAGTGATTGTATGTGTATTTCGTAAGTGAGTCATTATTATCCTCTTTGTTAATGAGGTCCTCTATTTATAGAGGAATAATAGCTTGGAGCCAAAGTCTAAAAGATTGGGATAAATTCCTATCATATTTATCTAATATGATTTGTGCATATCCGGTGTATATAGGATCGGATTTGGTTTCAACAAATAAGTATATCTCTAATAAATATAATGGAATATATATCCATTAGGGATACACCATCAGTAATTTCAAAGTATTCTTCCATTTTTAACAAAGAACCCCATTTTTATATAGTTTTGCGCTAAGCTCATAGTGATTTGCCTAAATGGTTATTCAATAACCAAAGATTATGGATTCAAGATTCAAGTTGCAAGAGATAAATGTATTAATGTTGGCGTGGTATTTGATTTGCGTTAAAATTCTTGTAAAACTCTTACGATCAAGACACACATACGATACTAATTTTTATAAAACTATGTTTAAATTAAAAATTCCTTAAATAGTTTTTTAAGATAAAATTAGAACTTTTTAGAAGCAAATTGATGGATCTACAGCATGATATTTTGGTTAATTAATGTTAACCATATTTAGATCACGATACACATTATTGCATATTGAATCAATGTTATTAAATAATGCTGATATGATCTAACTTGTTGACACTGGATCTATAATATAGTTCTTTTGAACAAAAGACAGCAATTAATTAACCCTAAAAAGAAGGAAATAAAAATATTTAATCCACTTTATTAGTATCAACCTCTCTGTTCATTCAATAGACAATGTTAGAATTTATATGGACATCCCAAAACTATAATCATTTTAGCTAGTAATGAAAATATACAAACTACTTGAATTACATTTTTTTTTACAGGTAACTACTTGAATTACATAATACTAAAATCATACTGCACGATGTGAACTGTTGGATGGTACCTTAAAAAAAATCTCTGTATAATTCAAGTTTAAAATTTATAATAAAACTCGTAAACTTCAGTTAGTAAATATAGAAATTGTGTTAGTTATCTGATAAAAATATATAAACATAATATAAATATAGAAATGATAAGGTGGAATAATATAGTAAAATTATTGTTATTAAAAATTCAATAATTAAGACAAATACCCATACAATTTATAATATAGTGTTAATACGTATATAAGTATAAACGTACGTTAATTTGTATATATTGAAATAAAAAAAAGTACAAACACCCCCCCCAAAC
Source organism: Asclepias incarnata (assembly GCA_025447715.1). NCBI lineage: Eukaryota > Viridiplantae > Streptophyta > Magnoliopsida > Gentianales > Apocynaceae > Asclepias > Asclepias incarnata. Next base: position 16,236 of record JAOEHQ010001820.1, read on the forward strand.
TCAACCCAATAGTGGTACCAAGTTGGAAGATTGGGTGATGGCCATTCCGCTTTCAATCTCCCACAAAAATGAGATAGGAAAAGATGGAAGATGGGAGAGAGAGACATTCCCTAGTAAAGATGAAAGATGGGAGATGGATGTGGCGAAAAGAGGGAGTATGAAAGATGGAAGATGAGAATGGATGTATACCCTCCATCGTTAGTTGAAGTTACTTTAGAAAGCTCATTCTGATCATGTTAATAACACATGTATATGAATAACTTTCCGTTAACAAGAACAAATCAAAAAATGTAACTTTGTCTTTAAAAACAACAAAGTAAGTCAATCGGTGAGACATTCATGTTTTATTCAGAAAATGAGGGTTCAATCCTTGTTAATCCCTTGAGGGGGGTCTGTGAGATTTTTTCTTGGATGCCTACTCAACGTTGAATGTAATGCGGTTCAGTTTAGACAACCGACTACCATAATCTGAATGAGCCTTCACCTTTAGATGATGGAAGCGTGTTCTATTCAACGGCTGCCATTAAAAAAAACCCAACAAAGTAAGAATGTTGTAATTAATTAACCAATCATAAAGAAAAGAATAAATCATTCAGATATTTTTTTATGTATCACACTATATATATGTACATACCTACGTATGTATATATAGCTATAAATACAATTGTGAAGGTGTAAGTGTCTCTCCCTTCATACCATCCACAATCCCCAACCTCCCAACCCCACTTTCACTTTCAAGTATGCCACAACAAAAAAACTCTCTTTGCATTTCTTTCTGATAATAGTTTCAAGCAAGAAGGGGAGTTGAGACTGTTTCCCAATATGGAAAGCAACAATCATGGCGGAGGGACGCTGCTGGTGAAACAATCAAGATTCAAGCGTATTTGTGTATTTTGTGGTAGCAGCCCCGGCAAGAACCCCGTCTACCGCCTTGCTGCCATCCAACTCGGCAACCAATTGGTATATATACTACATACTACTTACTACCTTCTTCCAATTCATAACTCATTTCACCAGTTTTTCATTATGCCTTTTACTTACTCGATCACTCAAAGAATATATCATTTCTCTTAAACTGCCTTTTTTTTTTTAAACGGCAAACCAGCCTACTAGCTCCACTCCTAAACTACACCGAATACCTAGGATTGAACCTAGTACTTATTTGAAACGGATGGGACTATGGGAGTAATAAAATTCGAACTCTAAAGTTTATCATTCATGCATCTAAGTAGAAGTACTTTAAGTACTAATTGATAATTAGTTTGAAAGTTAACAAATTTTGTTTTATCAAAGTATCACCTGAGTGTAACTGATCATTGTAAAGATCGTGCTAAAATCATATACTTTTTAGAATTTTTATGAATGCTAATCTTTTGGGAAAAGCTAGTAAAGACTCTTTTATAAGATTTTGAGGGACATGAGATTTAAAGAAATTTTTACAGCACAAATATCCTGTATCATTACTAATGAATTATTGAAACATATTTACAAATGTTCTCTATAATTGGACATATTTTTCAATCAATGTGTATACAACAAAATTGATATTGCTGATAATTCATTGTATTTTTGTGGTTCGTCATTTGTAATTTTGTCACATTTTGTTTTATATTTTATCATATGTCGGTACAACACTTTACTATGAGTACATATTAATAGATTAATTATAAATTATAACTCTTAAGACCATGATTAGTGAAATTAATTTACTAAAACATGTTTAAGGTGAAATGCATTAATACATTCATACTCATAGACTCACTTAAATCATTGAAATCCCGTAACTTAGCATTTATTAACCAACTCACTTAGTTGAGTTGCCCAGAGGCTTTCTAATCATCCACTATGTGGGACCCCGGGGGTGAGGTTACCACAGGTCTCGGTTCGAGCCTGGGGGTTTACATCCCAAAGGTATTTTCCATAAGGAGGGGTGTGGAGGTCCTGCAAATAGCAGGTTAAAACCGCCTCCACTCACGTCTGAATCGAAACTCAACCTTTAACAAAAAAAAAAAAAAAAAAACTTAGCAATTATTATTAACCAACAATAACGATATAGAGAGTGCAAAGTCTTAACCCTACAAATATTCCTAGGACCGTTAGGCCAGATTAATCCTAGGCTATACTCTAATATATAATACCCTAAAGTATATTTTAAGTTAATTTCATTTTAAAATATTTAGTTTAACTTAAATAAATATTTTATGATTACGATATGCATGAGCATGAAATTTCTTTTCATAAATAAAAACAGAATTAGTTATTAATAACTAAACCAAAAACGTATCGTTGTTTTTATTTTATTATTAAGGTTATACTTTAATTATAATTAATATACATATTTGTTATAACTTTATCATCATTCCAAAAATAACCATCTTTTAATACATACATATATATATATATATATATATAGGGTAGGGTTAACGTGGGAACTACAAATATGATGAGAACTATAAGAACCCCTATTTCCCCTCCCTCTTTTCCCTTTTTGTTATGGTTTTTATTTTTTATTTTTATATTTTTATTTATTTATTTTATTTTATTTTTTTAATAATAACCCATTCCAAAAAAAAAAAATTAAAAATAAAAAAGTTTTCTATGGGTTATGGGTTATGTGTTGAAAACGGATGGAGACGGTACGGGCGTAGCCCTTACTCGAACGGCTACGCCGTTCCGGGGGGGCTTCGCCCTTACCGGTCGTAGACCTTAAGACATTTATAGAGGGGTTGAAAACCGGACGCATTTGAGAATTGTTTGGATTTGATGGGCGGTGATCCAAGAGATGGTGGTGGTTGGATACGGTACGGGCGTTGCCCTTAGCCCCCAAAAAAATGAAAATTAAAAAGTCG
>JAOEHQ010001831.1:0-19083 GCA_025447715.1 Asclepias incarnata
AGTTAATCATCGTTGAGGTTTTTTTAAAATTCATTGTGAGAATTTGAAAACTTAACAATCTTTGCATTTGTTAAAATGTTTCTGTTATAAGCTATATTTTTATAAACTCTATATGTTTGATAAAATTCAACAATGAATGGAAGGTTTCAAATAATATAGATGCCTATTTGTGTTTTTTGGTTACTACAATATTTAATATGCTTATGTGACTATTGACGCAATAATGGTAACAAATTTGGTTTTGTATGTATATTTGTACGTATTTTGATTTAAGTGCAGTAGTTCTACTAATTTAATAGTGTTTTTTTAACGACACTAATTTAATAGTTTTATGCACTAAAAATACCATTTAGGCAATTTATGTATTTCGATTTATGTAATCGTTTTATATGTTCATTGAGTATACCTTAATAATATAATTTTTAGTACAGGTGTGTAAATAATATATACAAAGATTGGGTAATATTAAGACAAATTGTGTGTAAGGTTTGTTTTAATCTTAGCAATTTTACATATATTTTAAAAATAAACATTACGGTATCATATATCATTAAACTGCATATACATCAATACGTTAATATGTGTTCATTAAGCATTGTGCTCATTTTGGAGTATATGGTGGAAAACCAATGACACTCCTTAATGATTTTTGTTTCACTTATTTTAATTTAATTTCAATTTTGTAATCCAAAGTTGAATACGAGTCCTTTCAAATTTATTTAGCTTCAACGTTTTTTTTAAACGTCATATATAAAGACAAGCTATATGATTCATTATTAGCGAAAAACAAGTACATCTTTTACACCATATATAGCAGGGGGTGAGTCACATAATTAAAATAAAAAATGTAATAATAATGTCATTATTTTTCAACAGGTAATATATATAACTTTCAATGTATTTTATTATGAAAAATTAACATAAAATATATTGTACTACATTTAGATCCATGTCAAATACACCGGAGGTTTATGTTATTTTGGATATAAAATAAATTGTTAAATATATGTAACAAAAAAATATAAAAGATAAACCTTAAATATAAGTGTATATATATATATATATAAAGATAAAAATATATTTACATGCGTATTACGCAGGACAATAATCTAGTAATTAAATATAACAACTTATACATTTCCTTCCCCAAAACAAAAGCATTACAAAAAAAAATTACTAAGCAAAAATGAAATTTCAGTTTAAAAAAAAACTACTCAGAAGTTAAAAAGTAAAAATTTCTAAAGTTAAAAAGAATACTTGTCTTTACCTTATCATATACGTTGCAAACAAATACAATATATACTTGTATATATTTAGTACTATTAGTATTAGTATTATTAATATTAATATTAATATTAATATCAAAAATGAAATTTCAGGTTGTGTATGTAAAGAAAAAAAAGTGTATAATTTAGGTAGGCCCCATATCCAACAATGGCACACCTTGTTCGGTGGTTGTTGTTGTTGTTTGGATGAGCTGGTACTTGCTGCCTCTCTTCTCCCTCTATAAATTCACCTCACCACCCACCTCGTCGAGGAAAATAAAACCCTCTCTCTCTCTCTCACTCACACTTTGTGTCATATATATATATACACATACAGCCATAGCTGTATCTCTCTCTCTCTCTCTCTCTATATATATATATATCCACATACCCAGACCCAGCCGTCTCCCCTATTTAGTCGGCTGGTTTTCGGTTTTTTCTGTTTTACTCATCTATATTTACTCAACAACATATAAATATATCAATCAAATCCAGATCTAGTATCTGATACTACTAAACATAAAACACTTTTAAACCAACAAAAAACAAATCTAAAAAAAAAACCAGTTACCTAGCAGCAGAGGTTGTTGGTTGTAAATAATAATGTCGGTGGCTTTAAACCACTCTGTTTTGTCAACCCGACCCGACCCAGATTTGGCTAACCCTTTTGTTACTCGTCCTGTAAGTGGGTTAGCTCGGGTTGGTGCTGGGAAGACACACCGGGCATGGGGTGTGTTGAAACAGAGTAGTTTGTTGGGGAAGAAGTTTTATGGGTCGAGAGTGGTGGTACGTGGGTCGGGTCATGACCCGAAAGTTACAAAAAGGATTGTGGTTCGTGGGTCGGGTATGTCTTTAGTACCCGAGAAGCCTTTGGGTCTTTATGATCCAAAGCTTGATAAAGATGCATGTGGGGTTGGTTTTGTTGCTGAATTATCAGGCATACCTAACAGGAATACTGTATGTATCTTATCTTATATATGTATATATATTTGTCAATGACTCAATGTCAATATGTGTATGTATATGTATATGGTATATATTTTTTGCATGTATATTTTCGGGGTTGATTAAAGTTTGTGTTTTTTTTTTATATGTATATAAAGGTGACTGATGCAATTGAGATGTTGGTGCGGATGTCACATAGAGGTGCTTGTGGATGTGAGACTAATACTGGTGATGGTGCTGGAATTCTTGTTGGTCTTCCACATGATTTCTACAAGGAGGTATTTTTATTTTATTTTATTATATATATATATATATAGATACATATATGTGTGTGTGTGTGTGTGCATGTAATTAGGTATATACTTGTTTTCTTTTGTGCAACAATTTATACATATATAAAGTCAGTTTTGTTTTTGTTTTGTTTGATGAGTAATTATTATGTCTTTATATACTACTATTAGATATTGGAGATTGGAAATTTGGATTTGTTTTAAGAGGAAATTTGGATACGAGTTTTTGAAATAATTTTTTTTGTATTTTTATCATCCAAGAATATATAATTGGTTTTTGGTTGTCTTACTTATGGTATTTTTGACATTAATATTCAATTTTCTTGCTAAATTTGATTACTTTAAGCTTAATTTACAAAGTTAGAATCTGATTCTGTCTCACACTCAAATACAAGTAGGCCCTTTTAACATCTATTCCTTTACTTTAATTATTATTTTTTTGTTATCATTATTATTATTATTGCTATCATCATTGTTTTTTACAGTATCAGTGAGAATGATGTGAAAATAACTATCGTTTGAAAACAAGCTCTGAATGCAAAATGTGATTTCGATATTTATGATTATTATTATTATCATCATCATTGTTTTTTACAGTATCAGTGAGAATGATGTGAAAATAAATATCGTTTGAAAACAAGCACTGAATGCAAAATATGATTTCGATATTTATGCATGATATGAAGTAATAGATTTGATGCAAATGGTGTGAAAGAAAGTGACCATTGAAAACGAGTACCGAGCACACAAAGTTAAATGCCTGCTTCCAAGTAAACTAAAAACTAATACACTTGATTTTAATTTTGTTTATTTTGGCTTAATGTATTTTTTGTTTGAAGAGGCTAAGGAATGATTATTGTTTAGTTCATGTATATTTATTGATATATGATATCGCTCGCTTACTTTGCAAATTCAGGTGGCGAAGGATGAAGGGTTTGAGCTACCACCACCTGGGAAATACGCGGTGGGAATGTTTTTCTTGCCTACTTCTGATACTAGAAGGGAGCAGAGCAAGATTGTATTCACAAAGGTAACTTAACTTTTTATGATCACTTATTAATACTATGTGAAGATAAGTGTTTGATTTCCGTTGTTCATGCCTTTTTTTTTTTTAAATCAGAATTTTATAATATTATCTGTAGGTTGCTGAGTCACTCGGGCACACCGTTCTTGGATGGCGTACCATCCCGACTGATAATTCTGGTTTGGGAAAGGCTGCTTTACAAACAGAACCCGTCATTGAACAAGTGTTTCTTACACCTACTTCTAGATCAAAAGCTGATTTTGAGCAGCAGGTATATATAAAAACCTTTAAGTTATAATGGTCGTGTTTCCGGGTATATTTTGTCTAATTTCACTACGGGTGATGCTGATTTTGTTTTGAAATTTTATTTTGTAGATGTACATACTAAGGAGGGTTTCTATGGTAGCCATCCGAGCTGCATTGAACCTTCAACATGGCGGGGTCAAAGACTTCTATATATGTTCTTTATCATCTAGGTTTGTTAAATACCTGAATTCTTACAAGTTTGTTTTCATTGTTATATAAACATATGATGGGTTGTTAAAGTTTGAATATTTTTATTGCAGAACTGTTGTATATAAAGGACAGTTAAAACCAAATCAGTTGAAGGATTATTATCATGCAGATCTTGGGAATGAAAGGTTTACGAGCTACATGGCCCTGGTAAATATTTAATCCATAAACTTGTTTCATTGTCCACTGACTTCATACTTAACAACAGCATTGGATCAACCGGTTAACGGGAGGGAGATGCGATGTTGAGGAATGACTTCTGATGCATTCTTTGATTAATTTATGAATTTCGGTTGGATGCTGGATTGGATTCCTTGGTGGTGAGTTGGTAAATAACCTCATTAAGAAGTTCATCATGTTTACTAAAACTTGATGCAGTGAAACTTCTGTTCAACAGTTTTTACAAAGAAGTATTTTTTGGTAGAGGTGGTAGGTCATACATGATGTTCGGTACTGACACTGCGGTTCATTGGCACATTAGATGTTATGATCATATAATTGACAGTTATTTTAACTATAACATGGATTGAAAATATTTGGTTTCTGTCTTGTGTGTAGATCCATTCTCGATTTTCAACCAACACTTTTCCTAGTTGGGATCGTGCTCAGCCTATGCGTGTACTTGGCCATAACGGGGAAATCAACACACTTAGAGGGAATGTTAACTGGTAAGTCCCCCTTTTGTGGTTTATCCATTAACTTGTGTTTAATGAATATGGGCATAATTCTTTTATGCTCGTTTGTTCAGGATGAAGGCACGTGAAGGACTTTTAAAATGCAAGGAGCTTGGCCTCTCAAAGAATGAGCTGAAGAAACTTCTTCCCATTGTGGATGCCAGCTCATCAGATTCAGGTCTGTATATATACATCTAATTTAAATCTCTTTTAGACTGGACTGGTGTTTAGACATCTAGTGATTTCGTTGTACAGGTGCTTTCGATGGGGTTCTTGAGCTTTTAGTACGAGCTGGAAGAAGTCTTCCTGAGGCTGTTATGATGATGATCCCCGAAGCCTGGCAGAATGATAAGAATATGGATCCTCAAAGGAAGGCCTTGTATGAATATTGTTCTGCTTTAATGGAGCCATGGGATGGTCCTGCTCTAGTTTCATGTATGACTTGCATTCACTCTTGGCTATTTCTCTAAATTAGAGGTTGCACAATTGGCGGCTTAGTAACTGGTTAATAAGGGGTCTGGTCAATTCAGGGTTTTTTTTGGATTGGGGTCGGGCTGACCCAAAATATATTTTGGCTATACATCTTAAGTTTTCTTGTAAATATATATGATATGACAGTGATATTATCTGAATTGTAATCTAATGTGTTGAATAAAATGATTTAGTAGATTTATGCATAAACATTTTATTAGTGCTTACATAGAAGGTCATGTGCAGTTACTGATGGCCGATACCTCGGAGCTACACTTGACCGAAATGGACTGCGTCCTGGTCGTTTTTATGTCACTCACAGTGGGCGGGTTGTAATGGCTAGTGAAGTTGGAGTGGTTGATATTCCCCCTGAGGACGTGTCTAGGAAAGGTAGACTTAACCCCGGTATGATGCTTCTTGTGGACTTTGATAAACATACCGTCGTAGATGATGAAGCCTTGAAGAAACAATATTCACGTGCAAAACCGTATGGCACATGGCTTGAAAAACAAAAGATAGAGCTGAAGAACATCGTTGAATCTGTTACTAAATCTTCCCGGGTCTGCCCTCCTATTGCTGGAGTGTCAGCGGTAAGCCATTATTCTTTGAGGGTGTTTAAGTGTGCGTTTTCGGAAGTGATCGTGTGACATTTTACTGCCAGATCATTGATCAGATTCCGTTTGTCCAAACGTTAAAATTTGTTATTACAACTTCAAGCCGCAATAATCAGATAACCAGTTTCAAAACTCAAATGCAGATTCTCCCTTTATTTTCCTAGTATTTCTTCTAAAGTAATTATATTGACTTCCCATAATTTAATTTTTAGGGGACTCCCGAGGATGATAACATGGACAACATGGGTATTCGAGGTCTCTTGGCTCCATTAAAGGCTTTTGGGTATGTAACTTTTGTAGTTTAATGCTTATTGTTTCCTTTCTTTCTTTTTATTGCTGGTGTTTTGAAATGTGGTCATGTAATTATGCAGTTATACCGTTGAATCCTTGGAGATGCTTTTGCTGCCAATGGCTAAAGATGGTGTTGAGGCTCTTGGTTCAATGGGAAACGATGCTCCATTGGCTGTGATGTCGAACAGAGAGAAGCTAACATTCGAGTATTTTAAACAAATGTTTGCACAAGTAACAAACCCACCAATTGATCCTATAAGGGAGAAGATTGTGACTTCCATGGAATGCATGGTGGGACCTGAAGGTGATCTTACAGAGACAACAGAAGAGCAATGCCACCGACTCTCATTGAAAGGTCCACTCTTGTCCATAGAAGAAATGGAGTCCATTAAAAATATGAATTACAGAGGCTGGCGAAGCAAAGTTCTTGATATAACCTATCCCAAAGAACTGGGCCGAAAGGGTTTGGAAGAAACCCTTGAAAGAATCTGTTCTCAGGCACACAATGCCATTAAAGAGGGCTATACTACATTGGTTCTTTCTGACAGAGGTAAACCATATAAATTTATTTTATTCAGCCCTGTTTTCACTCTATACGTGACTAGATGGGTGGGCCGAATGGAAGGGTCAAATAGGCTTGTGCAGAAAGTTTATGTTTTAGCAAGGATCAAATTGTCCACTAGTTTACCCATTTTAAGACATTTATAAACAATAAGTGCATTAAATATGACCAGTATTTTGACCCATTTGTGATAAGAACAAACTTAAATTGGACTCATGCATAAGCAAATGGGCTGAAATTTCCACCTTTAATTCACACATATTTGAACATATATTATCTTGTTTAACATTTGTGTTTCTTTTAATGCCAGCCTTTTCATCGAAGCGAGTGGCTGTAAGCTCTCTCTTGGCTGTTGGTGCAGTCCATCATCATCTGGTTAAAAAGCTTGAACGAACCAGGGTTGCATTGATGGTAGAATCTGCCGAGCCACGTGAAGTACATCATTTCTGTACCCTGGTTGGCTTCGGTGTTGATGCCATTTGTCCATATTTAGCCGTTGAAGCCATTTGGAGGATGCAGGTTGACGGCAAGATCCCACCAAAATCAAACGGTGAGTTCCACTCAAAAGAGGAATTAGTTAAGAAATACTATAAAGCAAGTCACTATGGAATGCAAAAAGTTCTTGCAAAAATGGGAATATCAACTCTGGCTTCATATAAAGGTGCCCAAATCTTTGAGGCAGTCGGGTTGTCAAGTGAAGTAATGGAAATATGCTTTGCTGGCACTCCAAGTAGAGTTGAAGGAGCCACATTTGAAGCACTTGCTGGTGATGCTCTTCAGTTGCACGATTTAGGTTTTCCATCCCGTGAATACCCTCCTAATAGTGCAGAAGCTGTTGCTTTACCAAACCCTGGGAACTACCATTGGAGGAAAGGTGGTGAAGTTCATTTGAACGATCCTCTTGCCATTGCAAAACTGCAAGAGGCTGCCAGGGGTAACAGTGTTGCTGCATATAAAGAGTATTCAAAGCGTATTCATGAGTTGAATAAAGAATGCAATCTTCGTGGACTGTTGAAGTTTAAGGAGGGAAGTGTTAAGGTTCCTCTGGAAGAGGTTGAACCTGCTAGTGAAATAGTGAAACGATTCTGTACGGGTGCCATGAGTTATGGGTCTATTTCGTTGGAGGCTCACACCACCCTTGCCATAGCTATGAACAAAATTGGTGGCAAATCTAACACAGGTATGTACTTCAAAATATCTCAAAAGTCAATTACAGGTAGAGATGGCAAGATGGGTTTGTTGGGTAATGGGTCAAAATATTGGGGTTGAAATAAGTAACTCTGTAGTATGAGGCAGAACAGGCCAGGGCAACAAATCTGTCCTTTTCTAATTTTATTCCATCAAGTATTAATGCATGTATTATGATTTACAGAAAAAGGTTTTTTTTACCACAAAAAGGATAACAGGTTACATAAATCTATTGTTGAAATGATATTTTACATCTTCATAAAGAATCATCAATGAGGTTGTATGCAACTATGCAGTGGCGAAGCTTGGTTATGTTCGGTGGGGGGTTGGGATCTAATTTTTTTTTCTTCCTAACGCTATTTTTTTCCTAACGCTATTAAAATGGGGGGTCGAAACCGAATATACCGAAATTTTTCTACGAAAACTATATACCCCTACATCGCAAAAAATATTTCAGGGGGTCGGGCGCCCCCTGCCCTTAATAAGCTACGCCCCTGCAGCTATGCACTGATAATATACATTGGATGAATTGCAACCTGTTTCAACCATTCCCCTAAATATTTTGAGTTGACTGATTTCATCTGTTTGATACAAAACTCAATCCAAATCGACCCATTTATAAGTATATTTTTTGAAAGTGCCACTTCTAATTTCTGGGTAGATATCATAGATCTGTAACTTGCTTTTGCTGTGTTTTTTATGGTTCAAAAAATTATCACTTATAAATATTTCTGTAGGCGAGGGAGGTGAAAATCCGTCTCGTTTGGTGCCACAACCTGATGGTTCAATGAATCCAAAGAGGAGTGCTATCAAGCAGGTTGCTAGTGGACGATTTGGAGTTTCTAGTTATTACCTTACAAATGCCGATGAACTGCAAATTAAGATGGCACAGGTAATATATTTGTATTTATCAATTTTGTAAACCAAGAGTCTCTCTGTTCATAAATGCATTGTCGTTAGCCCCCCTATTCCAGTTAGAACATAGGATCCTCTTGTTTATGAATTTATGTTAATGGACAGATGATGGTGACTTTGCATCCTTAAGTGAATATCCACATTTGGCTATTTGGTGAGGTTTAATAAACCAGAATTGTTTAATGTATGCCGATGATTATATTACTCACTTTGATATAAATCTCACAGGGAGCAAAGCCCGGTGAAGGTGGTGAACTTCCAGGACACAAGGTTATTGGTGACATTGCTACTACAAGAAACTCCACAGCTGGGGTTGGGTTAATTAGTCCTCCTCCACATCACGATATCTATTCAATTGAAGATCTTGCCCAGTTGATTTATGATTTAAAGGTAATTAACAGCTTTGGTCAGTTTTTTTTTTTTTGTATTAACTTAATGATTAAATTATTCTTGACACTTCGTATGTGGTTACTGTAGAACGCGAATCCTTCTGCTCGAGTTAGTGTGAAGTTGGTCTCAGAAGCTGGTGTTGGAGTAATTGCTAGTGGAGTGGTCAAGGGCCATGCAGACCATGTTTTGATTTCAGGTCATGATGGTGGAACCGGGGCATCTAGGTGGACCGGTATCAAGAGTGCTGGGCTCCCTTGGGAGCTTGGTCTAGCCGAGACACATCAAACCCTAGTTGCGAATGACCTTCGTGGACGAACAGTTCTTCAGACTGATGGTCAGCTAAAAACTGGAAGAGATGTAGCCATTGCTGCCCTCCTTGGAGCTGAGGAGTTTGGTTTCAGTACTGCACCACTCATTACCCTTGGTTGCATCATGATGAGAAAGTGTCACAAAAACACCTGTCCAGTCGGGATAGCTACGCAAGATCCTGTTCTACGTGAAAAATTTGCAGGAGAACCTGAACATGTCATCAACTTCTTCTTTATGTTAGCAGAGGAGATGAGGGAAATCATGTCTGAGATGGGATTTCGAACTGTTAATGAAATGGTGGGACGTGCAGATATGCTGGAAGTCGATAAAGAAGTAACAAAAAACAATGAAAAATTAAAGAACATTGATCTGTCACTATTACTTCGACCTGCAGCCGACATCAGACCCAATGCAGCCCAAACTTGTGTAGAGAAACAAGATCATGGTTTAGACATGGCCCTCGATCAACGGTTAATAACACTTGCGAAACCCGCTTTAGAAAAGGGTCTTCCGGTGTACATCGAATCACCAATATGCAATGTTAACCGTGCAGTAGGCACAATGCTTAGCCATGAAGTAACCAAACGTTATCATTTACCAGGCCTTCCTACTGACACCATTCATATCAAACTTAATGGAAGTGCGGGTCAGAGTATTGGAGCTTTTCTTTGCCCAGGAATCCTGCTCGAGTTAGAAGGGGACAGCAATGATTATGTCGGGAAAGGGTTGTCAGGTGGCAAGATAGTTGTTTATCCCCCAAAAGGAAGTGGGTTTGATCCCAAAGAAAACATCGTGATCGGAAACGTTGCTCTATATGGGGCAACAAGTGGGGAAGCTTATTTTAACGGGATGGCCGCGGAACGATTCTGTGTTCGAAATTCTGGTGCTAAAACGGTGGTTGAAGGTGTCGGTGACCATGGGTGTGAGTACATGACTGGCGGGACTGCTGTCATATTGGGAAAAACGGGAAGGAACTTTGCTGCTGGAATGAGTGGAGGAATTGCATACGTTCTTGATGTTGACTCGAAGTTCCGTTCAAGATGTAACTCTGAGCTCGTTGATCTTGATAAGGTTGAAGACGAGGATGATATTATGACTCTAAGAATGCTGATTCAGCAACACCAGCGACACACAAACAGCCAGCTGGCGAAGGAAGTTCTTGCTGACTTTGACAATCTTTTGCCCAAGTTTATTAAGGTATTCCCGAGGGACTATAAGCGTATACTAGCCACCATGAAAGCATCCGACATTGCTAAAAAGGCTGCAGAGAAGGCCGCTGAAGAAGCTGATATTCGGGAGGAGGATGTGTTGAAGGAGAAAGACGCTTTTGAAGAACTTAAGAAGTTGGCAGCCAAGTCAGTGAATCAGGTCATTGAGACAGTTCTGGTCAAAGAGGTTGAACATGAGGAACCGGCCACCCGACCATCTCGTGTTGAAGATGCAGTAAAACACCGTGGTTTTGTTGCATACGAGCGCGAGGGAGTATCATACCGAGACCCGACTGTTCGGATGAATGATTGGAATGAAGTTATGGAGGAGGCGAAACCAGGCCCACTCTTGAAAACTCAATCTGCACGGTGCATGGATTGTGGTACGCCTTTTTGTCATCAGGTAAAAACAACTTTTCTTAATTAACCTGATTGTACTATCAATTATAAATAGTTTTATTGATTTGTCTGCTGTGATAATAATGACAGGAAAACTCCGGTTGTCCTCTTGGCAACAAGATCCCAGAATTCAATGAATTAGTTTACCAGAACAGATGGCGCGAAGCATTAGATCGACTTCTTGAAACAAATAACTTCCCCGAGTTCACAGGCCGAGTATGCCCTGCTCCATGTGAAGGTTCTTGTGTGCTTGGTATAATTGAAAATCCTGTTTCGATAAAAAATATTGAGTGCTCAATTATAGACAAAGCCTTTGAAGAAGGATGGATGGTGCCTAGACCCCCCGTTAAGAGAACAGGGTATGTTAGACTTCCTCTTTTTTATGATTTCCCTTTTATGTTGCAACTGCAGTGTTCTGACTATTCCATTCAACAGGAAAAAAGTTGCTATTGTTGGAAGTGGGCCAGCTGGGTTGGCAGCAGCTGATCAACTCAATAGGGTCGGCCATACAGTGACCGTGTTCGAGCGGGCCGACCGAATTGGTGGACTCATGATGTATGGAGTTCCTAACATGAAGGCTGACAAAATCGATGTGGTTCAAAGACGGGTTGACCTTATGGCCAAGGAAGGTGTGAATTTTGTGGTGAATGCCAATGTAGGAAGTGATCCGTCATTTTCCGTTGAGAGGCTACGTGAAGAGAATGATGCTGTTATTTTAGCTGTGGGTTCCACCAAGCCAAGGTATGTGATACTCAAGATTATTTTTTTAATAAAAAAGTCTAATATCTAGTAAAATTTTCATACAAAACGATGGTATAATTTACCAAAAACAAAAAAATTACATTACAGAGACCTGCCTGTTCCGGGACGTGAGCTATCTGGAGTACATTTTGCTATGGAATTTCTACATGCAAATACTAAAAGCTTATTGGACAGCAATCTTGATGATAACAACTATATATCTGCCAAAGGCAAGAAGGTGGTTGTGATCGGTGGAGGCGACACCGGTACAGATTGCATAGGGACTTCCATACGACATGGTTGCACCAGCATTGTAAATCTTGAGCTTCTTCCTGAGCCACCACGAACCCGAGCTCCTGGCAACCCTTGGCCACAGGTTCATCTCTTTCCATTACAATAACTCTAATAACAACAATGTTTAAACCACAAATTCTTATTCTTTCTTGACATTTTTCGGCATGCAGTGGCCTCGCGTATTCCGTGTAGATTATGGGCACCAAGAAGCCGCTACAAAATTTGGCAAGGACCCACGATCGTACGAGGTGTTGACTAAGAGGTTTATTAGTGATGAGAATGGGGCAGTAAAAGGTTTAGAGGTGGTACGTGTTCATTGGGAGAAGGATGACTCTGGACGGTTCCAATTCAAGGAGGTTGAGGGTTCAGAAGAGATTCTTGAGGCCGACCTTGTTTTGCTAGCCATGGGCTTCCTTGGACCTGAATCGGTTAGTTTATATCAGCACTTACCATGCATGAAGTTAAAAACCATGATATCCATGGCATATGTATATGCTAGATTTGTCAAAATAATGTGCAATTTTCTTGATGGTTGTTGAAACACGTTGGCTCAGGTTGGCCTTAAACTCTGTGTCCACAAGTAACATAATTTCATTACTAGTCAGTGTGTCAAATATGCTCTTTTTGAATAAAAGAACTTGGGAGGTTAAAATCCACTTTAGGCTTTATCTTAGTCCTTTTTGTTGGTAAAATATTTTGGAAATTAAACATAACCTGAATCGAACAATTTATTAACAAATGGGTCAATATTGCAACCTCTAGTATTTTCGCTAAATATTGTTTTACTTTCTGTTGACAGACGATACCAGATAAGCTGGGATTGGAGAAAGACGGGAGATCAAATGTGAAGGCGGAGTACGGGAGATTTGCCACCAATGTCGAAGGTGTATTTGCAGCAGGTGATTGTCGAAGAGGGCAGTCGTTGGTGGTGTGGGCCATCTCGGAAGGAAGGCAGGCTGCAGCACAGGTGGATAAGTTCATGATGAAAGATGGGAAGGATCTTGAAGAGCGGTTGCAGGAACAGAAGGGAAAGAAGGAACAACAGGCAGTTAGGACATAATAGATACACGAAAGATATTTATTATTATTATTAAGGAAAGGGTTATAGAGGGGGTTATGTGTGGAAAGTTTAGTTTTGTATGATGCTGCTCTTCTGTTTATAGCCTTTTTTTTTACTTATTCGTTGCTGCTTGTTTGAACTTTGAACAAATAAATGTACAGATCAGTCTGTTTTTTTTTGTTATTTATGGAAAAGCTAACTTTGGCATTCACTATGCAATTTGGTGCTGGATGTGATTATTGGCAATCTTTTTTGTGTGATATCACAGTCCAAGAGGTTTAGTTATACGGTTGTTTGGGCAATGTGTTTTGCCCAAACATGAAAGCTAGTGGTTGCAATGTGGATTTTTTGTGGCTGAGTTCAGAATGCTGACAATTGCAATAGAAATTCGCCTTTTGCAAATGGCATGTTTTTGATAGAAGCTTGAGTAGATTCTCTCTTAGAATGGTAAGAATTGCTGACCTCATACGACTGAGTTAATTACGCGTAGTGAATTTCTTTCACATTTTCAATTGGCAGAGTGAAGGTAAGCTCACAAAGGCTTGAGAATGACGCGAGATTTTGAAAGCTAATATCCCAATATCAACATGTCATGAACGAATTAAGTCGATTAGTTTTCTCAAGATAAAAAGTTTCCGGCTTCCTCTTTTAGTACAACCACGTCCCACATGGATGGTAAGGTCAAACAATGGCTGTTCATGTCTAGTTTGCCAGCCCATCATCATAAGGTAGGTTACGATTTTACGAAGCCAAGATGACCAAACAGTAGGTTTTGAAGCCAAGATGATTCCCGTTAGTATGGGATTATGGACATTGTCTTGGGGCAGAGGTGGACCAATCAATAAAGAAAGAGAAAAAATAACTTGATTTGATTGGTGGAAGATTTGTTTGTAAACTTTTGTTTGTAATTAGTTTGTCAACCTAGCATTTCTCTAAATGTAATTCGACATTAATACGCCATTTGCGGTAGTATGAAATTATGAATGGCACCCTAAACAATTTTTCTAAAAAAATGAAGAAGTTAAGGCTGAGTCTAACTTTTATCGAGTAATTCGAGCTTGACTCGAGGTCGACCTACTTGGCTGCGGCCCTTTCTAGCTCTTTAAAAGACCCTGGTGGGTGTTAAAACACATGTCACATCATAGATCCATTGACGTGGCAGCAACAAAAACCATGTCATCTAAATTAAACCACGTCACGTCAACATTAAACAGAACCAAAACATATACAGTAACGCACATTTACGTTTATTTCACTTTTTCAAAGAAAAAGAAAAAAAAAGGAAAATGGCAATGTCTAACCTGCGCCGCCTAATCTCATCACCAACACTGCCGCCGGCAACAATCATCTCCACCGTCGTCCGATCATCCAACACCTTAAACCGATTGATTTCCACTTCAACTGAAAACATTCAAACTGACAAAAATGAAGAAAATCAGATCGAACAAGCAGTTGCTGATGATGATCATGGAAACAAACAAGAAGACGAAGATGAAGATGAACCTGATATAAATAAAGAAACCGGTGAAATCGGAGGTCCACGTGGCCCCGAACCTACTCGATTTGGTGATTGGGAACGTAACGGCCGTTGCTCTGATTTTTAAGCTTATTTTGTTAGCATATAAGTGATGCTAATGATGATTCAAATAATAAAATTAGGGTTTATGCGATTGGTTTGCTCATCTTTTTTTTTTTTTTTTAATATATATTTGTTGTAATTTGATTATAATTGCATAGCCTTATATGTAAGTTTCAATATCCATTTCCTTTACCATACAAGGTTTTTTAGCTTATTAAACAAAAATCACACAACTATATGTTTGTTGATTATCTTAATTAGAACGCTTTTATCGTGTGTATTCGATATTGTATGTATATGTATTTGATGATGCCTTTGCACATGGTGCATCCACAACTTTAGGTTAAGTTGCGTTAGCAAAAATACTACCGGATACATACAGTAACAATATTTGAAAGTACGAATGCGCACGAGCTATCTTTAAAGGGTTAAATGCGCTATCGTATAGGGTTTAGGCTGCTATAGCTAGATACATTTATGATCAGTTGACCTGCATTTATTTCTACAAGGAGTTTGTTTATAGAAAAAGGTTTTATTCATAGGAAAAAAGATCAGAAGGAGGTGTATGGGTTCAGTTCTGTTGGCTTTAGCAGTTTTGCTGGTGGTTTGGGCGGCTTTGCTGGTTAAATCAACTCGAACTGTCTACATTCCCCAACTGACCATTTTCACCAAGGTTATGTTAGTAGCTCTTGTTTACATTGTCCAGTCTTTCGGTGGTTTTAGTGGACCGGTAGCCTTATGCCCTTTCGGCGTTATGACCTTAATCAAACATATCTGTACAAGTTTCATATCCTGATCGGTGGTTTTGGGCTGCTTGTCCATGTTGTTTTAGCGTGTTAAATATGTTCTATAGTCGGTCTATGGAACAATCAGTTTACAAAAGATATGGAAGAAAACCAATCAGTTTATGGAACTCAGAGTTTGATTATGCAAAACGTAAGTTATGGGATTTGCCAAACTAGTATATGGCTTTACATAGTTGTTTTCCGAATCTAGTCAAACCAAGTTACAGGGCAAGAAATGAAACAGGAACCAGTGGACTCATTTACTATTCTGCTTTAAACATCAACTGATAGAGCTAAAATTTCCTAACATGTATGTTAACTCGCTTTGTATTTTGACTAAAGTATTTTCTGACTCGTATCGATCTACGTGTTGCCTTTCATCGATATGTTGACGTTGTTTTAGTATAGTAACCCAATATATTGGTAATGGTCATCAATACAAGGGCGAGAAATATGAACGAAAGGTTTTCTACTTACGTTTTTCTTATATTTCCGCAAATTTCACCGGAAACTCTGAAGGCATGTTCTGATAAATTAACCTCTAACATGTTTCAACATTAAGACACTGTACAGGGCCTTTGTAATTCTCCATAGTTTCTCATTATCAAAGAGAAAAAAATTGGTTCTAAGAACGAAGCATCATACCTGGAAGAACAGGGATTTTCAGTGTTCTGACACGAAGGCGAACGTAAAATAAAAATCTGTTTGTGTTAGTATAAACTGATTGTTTTTAAGACGATGCAACAAACAGAAAACATGTCGACTTAAAAACGAATTTTTAAAGGGTATAGACTATTTAAACTGCATTTGTGCTTACGTCTCCGCAACACAAATTTTTTAACAATAGCATTGTAGTCACGCGAAGTAACGATAATGACTAGATTGTTATGATTTTTAGCGGTTTTTAATGAATTTTGGCTACTTTTAGCCATTTTAAGATTTTTTGACATTTTTGACAGTTTCTATTTCTGATTCAAGTTACACAAATACATCTTTATAAGTTTCATTGTTATAGAAAATTTTCAAAACCTTAAATTTAGCTTACTTTGATTGGTATTCCATATATTTTTGACCCGTAGCATCAATAAAAAACATAACATTTTTCAAAAGTTTTTACACTACATGAGTTGAGCGGATCCGTAGCCCCGGCTACCCCACCTTCAATGTAGTTCTGCCCTTGCTTATGCATGGGCGAAATAAGCATTTTTCAAAACAGCTTCTTCGGAACTGCATCTTTCAAAAAGCAACAAGTACATAAGCCACTTTAGTAAGCAATGTAAACAAGATAATGGCCATCTCCATTTTCTGACTCTGTTAGCCAATTCCTCTCCTGAGCACCATGGTCGACGTTACAACGCGGCCTTCCTACTTTGATTTGGCTCATACACCTCACACAGTTTCGGGATCAAAAACTTGCAAGTTAGGTTGCAGAAAGATCTTTTAATGTAACATTTTTTTTTTTTGGTTACTTTTGAGTTTTGAAGATGCCAATAATGCATGTTCCTCGTCTTGAACAAGTTTGTTAATTTTCTCTTTTAACAAAATAATCCAAAAGCTCAAAATAAAGTTTAAGTTAAAAAAAAGCAGGCTAATATTTGTTCAACACTTAATATTTGTACCTTTAAGGCCATCTCCAGCGGTCGGCATGCCATGGTTGGAGGCCCGGTTTGTTGGGTTCAATGTGTTGCCTAGCAAGTTGAAGACTTCGGTTTCTTTTTTTCTTTAATGGCAATAAGAGCACTCACAATGCCCATTCCCACTACAAGCCACCACTAGTCCCTGTCGGCACCACATCAGCGTCACATCAGAAAAACCCCGTCCCACCACAAGTCCCTTAAAACATCCTCAATGCACCAATAGTCTAGGACCCACCATTTATTTAGCATCATGTTAAGATTGCTTGCACTTTATTCGATTATATATAAAATGATGAACTAGGTATCCTTTACCAAAAAAAAACTTTACATTTTTAATAACAAAACTTTAAATATATATATTTGTTTTTATATTTTAATAATAACAATGATAATTATTATTATAAGAATAATAATAATAATAAAATATTAAATATCTTTATAAAACAAAATAAAATATTAATAATAAAAAACACTTCAGGGTAGTTTTAACATATATATGAAACTTTAGGATTAAATTTGAAACTTATTAATAATAATATCATGATGCTTGGAATAACCGACCAGGCCACCACTTCACCTTCTTCGTTTGATAATCCGGTCGGCCTGAAAATTTTTAAATAAAAATTACACTACTATTTTAAATAAAAATAAAGTACAAAATTTGAAAAAAGAAAACTTGAACTGTTTATACTACTATTTTAACCACAACAATCTTATAACTTCTTATCTATATATACATTTCATAATTCCATTCAACAACAAAATTCCATTCACCACCGCACCATGTCTTCCAGTTCTCGATGCTCACGATCTAGGAACGGTTGAGCAATTGTTTAACTATTCTGATGCCATTCAATTTATGAGTATTATTCAACAACTTTGTGACTCAGGGACTAGCATTGGAGGCACAAAAACAAGCCGAAAGTTTGAGATGAAGACGAGAAGTGGTGTTAGGACGTATGTCGAGCAAGATCGTGAAGGTGAAAACGAGATGCTAATGCATGTATTAATCAGGTCACGTGGATTTGGTCCATATTAGTAGTTCACGGGTTAGAGTTGAGATTTTTGACCTGAACTTTTAGTGGGTCAGATTGAGTTGAAAAAGTTCAACTCACCAACCCACAAACCAAACCATCAAGTTTGACCCAAGTTTCACCTAATTGACAACCCCAGTCACGAATAAGGTTTTGAAGTATTTGTTAAGAGTCATTGGTAACCCTAAACACATGCTTAAAAATTTGGTACTGACATAAAATTATACTTATTCTCTCTTTTAATCTTAATTTTTAATCTGTCATATGTTAGCATCAAAATTTTAGATACATATTTAGATCTACGAAATTAACCATATTTATTATTTTTCATTTCTTGAAAGACAATATTTTGATCATTTGAACCTGTTTCAATCACATCACCCATGTATAACAGAACTCTAAAAATGTCATTCAATATAACTTATGGTCAAACTTTCCTTATATATATATATATGGGAGAGGTGAATATAAGGCTGTTCCATACCTAAGTTTAGGTATAGAACCCTCACATTTTTGTTTTTTAATTATAAAATTCATGGGGCCCAAATCATTTATTTTATATACAACAAATATTAATAAATTGATATGTGAGTGGTTTCATACCTAAGCTTAGGTATGAGACAGCCTTATATTCACTTTTGCCTATATATCTATACTATCTTATAAAAATTCTTCCTACCCCCCACCCCTACCCAATCCTATTTTTGGAAATGTTGAAAAATGCGAAAATACCAAATTACCCTCACTAATTAATGTTCCCTATTGGGGATGGAAAGGATAACGTTGTATGCACTTGTAATTTTGTTGTAGTGTTTCGGTTTTTCAGAACTTGTATGGGATTAGCACTAAAAACATCGCGAAGTGAAAACCGGTGGCGCGGCCTTCGTCGATGGGG